>JAKSZP010015893.1:0-178118 GCA_022478985.1 Massospora cicadina | reverse complement strand
GAGGTCAGCATAGTAGGAGTTTTCCTCTTCTGCATCAAGATAATGACAGGAAAGTGTTTCAACAAAAGCTGCGAGGAGAACTTCAGCTTCTTTGCGGGCTTCAGGAAGTTGGGTGAAAAGGGAGATACTGTGGTGGGTGATTTTGGCTGAGGGGTTGAATGAAGCAATCATTGCAACATTCATAACAGCAATTTCAGTATCATCAAATAGTTTCAAGATGTCACTGCAGGGAGATTCAGGGAAGTTGGGGGGGGAAGAAGAGGGTGGGCAGGCCATGCTGGAGCTGAGCCACTGACTGGGCCACCGCAGTGCACAGTTTTGGGCAGTGAGGAGAGGCCACCGCAGCTAAGGTGAGCTGGTGATCACTTTGGAAGGGGGCTGTATTGGGCAGAGGAATGAAATGGTGAGGGGTAGGGTTTTCATCAAAGTCAGGAAAAAAAATTCCTCCCAACTATAATTGCCTTAGCAGAGAGGTTGACCTGTATACTTACTAATGAGGATATTACCTGATTTGTCAGTTTCAGCCAATAGATCTCATAGATTTTGGTTCACTGGAATAGTGGTATTCAAATTTGGGTGGGTGGGATTGGGTAAATGGGCAGCTGCTTGGGTGCCAATGGTGGTCCAAGCATTGCTCTGATTGGCTGGGGTAGATTTAGGTGGGAGAGTGAGGCTGGAGGTTTTGGGGGGGGCTGATTTTCTATGTGGGCCCACTAAATGAGATTGGAGGGTGGGAGGGGGCAGCAAAGTGCCCCATACTGAACTTTCAGAGGGGAGCTCAGAAGCTGCAGCAGCAGACTTGGCCTGAGGGCATGCTCTTTTTGCATAGTTGAGGCCAAAGCAGAGGGAACAAATCTGCCTACCATTATTGACCTGAGCCCAAAAGAAATGATCAGGCACTGCAGCCACACTAGCACGGGGTGAAATTTGTTGGGCTACGGTAGGGTGGTGTGGTATGATGGTGGCTGTTGCCCAAGGAGCAGCAAGGTGCTCTGCACCAGATGAAATAGCAAAGATGAGGTTGGGCTGAGTGCCATAAGCCATGAGCCCCGCGACCAACTGGTCACTTAAAACCTGGGGTGGAAGGTGGGATGGGAGATTTGCAAAGAATACCACCAGTGTGGTGTCAGAAGGGAGACGAGTACAGGTTGTGGGAATGGAGTTTTTTTATAAATTAGAGGAGTTTGTGCTGCCGCTTCAGCATCCTCCTCAGATTGGAACCCAACATCAAAGTAGCCCTTAAAAGGGTGGAAGTCTATAAAGCCAGCTGGCACAAAGGCCTCAGTGGCTAGGTCAATAATTGCCTTATTGGCATATAGAAACAAATGCCCATAGTCCACTCTAAGGCAATAGCGAATGGCAGAGTGAGGGAGGGTGAGAGGATGGGGGTGAGAAAGGTGGACACGTGCCAGGTGGAGTGCTAAGTCCTGTGGGGGGGACAAAACGGTTGGAAGCAGTGGGTGGGCTGTTTGAGCCCATCCAAACGCGCTTGCCCATGGGGCAGAAAATGCTAGGTGGGGGTGCACTGCTGCCCCACACTGGGGTGGCAGGCGGTGAAGACAAGGATATCAAAGAATAGGTTTGGGCAGACAGCTGTGGATAAATAAAACTTTAGATTTAAAGTTGCTCAAAAGTGACTTTGAGCGGTAAAAGAAAGTCTGACAATTGTATTAATATATAGCAAAAATTGAATTGGGCTACATAAGTTTAATGCACTGGCCAAGGCAGTGTAACTACTAAAAACTGCGCAAAAATATCAATTACCTCTTTCATTAGACTACAAATGGCAATTTTTTGAATTTGCTCATTGAAGC
Source organism: Massospora cicadina (assembly GCA_022478985.1). Classification (NCBI taxonomy): domain Eukaryota; kingdom Fungi; phylum Entomophthoromycota; class Entomophthoromycetes; order Entomophthorales; family Entomophthoraceae; genus Massospora; species Massospora cicadina. The sequence goes on along the minus strand of JAKSZP010015893.1, from coordinate 176,304 downwards.
CAATTTAATAATTAACTTAGCGTTTCTTTTGTGTTACATGATGTATAATTCATTGAAAGAGTTTAATGTTTTATAACATTCAAATGGTTTAATTTAGTTCAATGTGGTTGTATTAAATATTTGAGGTAGGTTGACCTTGGGGCAAATATAACACCCCAATCAATGTGGTTGTATTTTTCTGTTCTTTTATTTTTATGATTGCAGGTAAGAAACTCTATTTAATCTTATACACAGGGTATAGAACTAAATAAAAGAAGTAAAAAATAAACTACAAATCATTGATATTTAAGAAAGTTAAATGTCATAATATTATAAATAGAACCATATATAAAATAATAAACAGTAGACACCTCTGGACAGCATATCACTTACTTGATTAATTAACAGACAACATATTGATTCTGAGTGAGTGGCAGAAACATCATTATTTTAAGCTATCCTACCTTATATTAGTAAGCATTGACCTTATATGAGAATATGATATAAAAGTTAGGATAGCCTTAATCACATTATTTTTTGTAATTAAATAAAATCATGCATGAGGTACATTAATTTAAAAATGACCTATGATAATTACAAGATGTATCAACCTTTTGTAGATCTCTTCAAACTTTTCAATTTAAGATATAGTTATCAGATTTTATAAAGGGTAGAGCTAAAACTCTGTTTTTGGCCACTGTCAAGAGAGTGTCTATAACTCTCCAGTTACCAGCTAGGTGGTGCGTGGTGCACCCACACAATGCCAGAAACTTATCATCATGATTATATAAAAGGGGGAATGCAAAGGGTGCCAGAGCCTAAGTAACCCTGTGTGAGAGTGTATAATGTAGTGTAGAGGAGTTGGAACCAAATAGATAGCAAAACTTGGGTGGGCCTCACAGAGGAACCCATACCCAAGTGGAGATCAGTGCTGGAGGGTTTGGGTGCCTCAGTTTGGAGGGAATCAAGTAATTCTAATGGTGCAATTGATTGGGTACATATTTTAGAAAAATTAGAATGTCCAACTTTGTTGAAGACCACCTTGAGGAGGTCTGTGCACAGGTTCTCACTAGTAATCATAAATTTAAAAAAACTGTAAACAAACAAGAATTTATTTAAGGGAGGAAGATGAACAACAAGAAAGATTGGTCTTGAGTGAGCATATTTAAGCTAACTTGGGTGAATCATCAATCAGAGAAAGTGGTACTAAGCCCTGGTGCACCAATAAGTGCACACTTCCATCCAACTGGGTAACATACTTTGATATTAACCAAACTTGAGTGATAGATTAAAGTTGAGGCTGACCTGAGTTGAAAATTTAATAAATTGAATGGGTTTCAAACCCCCATTCATCAAGTAACTGAATTGAACCATTATAAATTAAGAGGTAGCACATTCATTTTAATGCTATGGCCATTACACATGACTGGGCAGGTCACACTTCCTCTGAACCAACCAGGGCATATCTGGCCTGCACCTAGCGTTGGTCCAAGGTGTGACTTATGTCAGAAAGGTCCTGTAGCTTGACCTTTTTTGATTCTTGGCACCCAGCCTTGTCTTGGCCATTAACCCCTTCAATCAAATCATGTTAACATGACATTACCATCTCCTCTTTTATGGGCTCCACCCCCCTCCAGAAGCATTTTCCAAGAAAAAATTTTTGTGAGCAGGTGCCAACTTCATGGCAGCAACAGCTTGCTTAACTTGGAACCTGCAGCCTCATGAAAATGCTCATGAAATGCTTTTATTAAGTCTTGGGCATGGGCACAGTCATGCACTGAAACTCTACTGTTCTCTGCTGTATTAACTCCCTTCTAAGATACAAACTACATAAGTCTTCTTCTTACCCAATGACAAGCTACAATCTCCTCAACTTCCCACTCTGGAACCCCATCCATGAGATAAGCCTCAGGATTCTCTGGTGGGAGGCCCTCAAACAACATAAGCTTGCTTTCATAGAAAACTGAAAAGATTTGAAATGAGGAGAGAAAATTTAATTGGTATGTGTAATAGACTAGTTCTTTCCAGTAATGGACAAAGGTATTGGCAATACCAACCAGGTAATAGTCCATAAACTAGATAAAACCCCAGATAGTGTTCTGAAAGTCTGCATAACACTACGATAATGTTGGAACTATCCTTGGATAAGAGGTAAGATAACACTTAACCCTAACAATGATCCTTGAACCCAGATGAGAGCAAATAGAGATTCTCTTAGATGGCTGAGTTCATTATCCTTGAAAAAGGCGTTCACCATAGTTTTATAGTTCAATAAAATTAAAATTTAAAGGTTTTTAAGATATGTTTTATTGAGACAACTGAGTGAGAACACAGAATCGAGGGATAAAAATCAGCTCAATTCTTTCTTATAGTATGTTAATAATAATTATTAGAACTTTAAAGTCTTATAAAATTATTAGTCTGCAATAGTTGATAATTGTGATTTTAAACATAGGAGTAAAGTACTAGGTTTTGGTTTAAAAATATGTGACAATTATCAAAGATGTAAGAAAGAAGTGTTAATGATCATCAATTGCCATTATACCAAATTTGAAAGGCATGTTTTTGGACCAAGCAATCTGGCTTTGATAAAGTTGATCTTTGACAAGGATGATTAAAATTTGGGTCTTCTTTTATAGATTAATTTTGTATGCAAAATGGGTGAATTACTCCATTTGCTTAAAAATTACTCCATTTTGGAACCCCTATAAATAGGAGTTCTTTTTGAGGCCCAAGTTGGAGGGAATATGAAATTAATGCCAAACCAAGAATTAAGTAGTTTTTAGATTTTTGGAGCTTGGATTCATAAGATCCCTTGAAAGTATAAAAGGACCTTAATTTATTAATAAACTTTGCCCCAATTGGGTGGCTTTTTCCCCTAAGTTTAAAAGTATTATTATTAACATTTAATATTTTGTTTGCTATTATTTATTTTAATAATAATAATGTGATGGTCAAGAACATCCTGTACTGTCACAGTTTCAAGCATCATGAGATCCCCTTCCTTGTACATCAGACCCATCCATCTCCTTCCATCAGCTTTCTCATTATAAGCTTGCCTTGTCACTTTAGATTTGTGGAGACCCCCTGGTGTATTTTATTGATAGTCTTAGCAAAGTCCACCACCACTTTAGATCTAGATCCACAACTGGGCTCCATGTTGAAGGCGGTGTTAACACCTTGTTAACAAAAAAATGGGGAACAATTAAATGATACATGTTGAGTGTTGTTATAGCTAAACTGGGCCATGGAAAGGTGAGAAACCTAATCTGAATGATCCACGGCAGTGTAAAACTACAAGAACTGTTCCAAACACTGGTTCACTCGTTCAGTCTGCCCATATGATTGAGGATGATAGGCAGTCAAACGGTAGGTGCAATTCTGAAGAGCCTTACACAACTTTTCTAAAAAGATAGAGGTAAACTGGGGTCCACAATTGATAATTATTTCTTGGAGGACCCCATAAAGAGCAAACACATAAGAGACAAAGAGACTAGTTATAAAAGCCATGGTTAATATGGTTCTTCAGAGAATAAAGTGGGAAACTTTTTTCAAATGGTCCACCACCACCATGATAGCATCATAGCCATCAGATACAGGCAATTTCACAATAAAATTCACTAATAAAGAAGTCCAAGGCCCTTCAGCCTTTTAAACTGGTACCAACAACCCCACTAGTGGCTGGTAATTTGGTTTCATTTGGTTGCAGACCAGGCACTCTTTACAATACCTACCCACCTGTGAAGCTAACCCCTTCCAATTGTACATATAGCAAAATAGCTCTGAAGCTTTAGACCTCCCAGGATGACCATCGGTGACTCTGTCATGATGGTCCCAAATGATTTCCAGGCAAAGTGGTCAGTCAGAAACCCATAATCACCCCTGAAACTACAGCATCTAATCCTTTAAATGGTAACCTCTGTTGATGCCCTCCTGATTCAATGCGCTCTTAGCAAAAACCATAGTATATTTGGCTGACAAAGGATGAAAAAGGACTATCTTTCTGAACATACCATATTCCTCCGCATTTTTCAGAGGAGCATGAGCTGGTCCATGGGCTGAGGGAGAGGGAAGTTGAGACACAATTTTACCCAGTGGAATCATCAAGTGGGTATTATGCACCTTTAACTCCTTAGTATTGGGAGCTAGTGCAGGGTTGCAGCTCAAAGCGTCCATCAAACCATTTTCCTTGCTTCTAGTAAAACCACAGGAAAACAAAAATTGGGCTAGAATCTCATACCAACTGGTTCTCCATAGGGTCAAGACATGAGGTGCACAGTAGTACAACAAGACATGGCAATCTGCACATATGTGAAAGGGCTGGGATGAGCCATACAAATAATGATGCCATTAAGTCAGCGCCTCCACTACTGCTAATAACTCTTTGTCATATATGGCTTAGTATAACTCAGGTAGAGACATCTAGAAAAATATCCCTTCAAATGCTTTAATCTATAATCTCCTATCTGTAATAAAACACCACTATGGAAAAGTTGGAAGCATCAGTAGAAACAATGAACTCCTTTTTTGGATTTACATAGTGGAGGATGGACATTGAAAATAGGATGCACTTTACTGTTTGGAAGGCATCCTGCAAAATGAGGGGACCACTAAAGCACTTTAGCTCCACTTGCCCTATATAGGGGAGCCACCACCTCAGAAAGATTTGGTGTAAGTTTTCTTAAAAAACGTACAAGTTCCCAAAAACTCCTCAATTCCTTGACCAAAGTTGGAGTGGGCCACTCACAAATTGCCTTCTCCTTGTCTGGAGTTATCATGTGTCCTTGATCAAACATGAAGTTTCCAAGAAAGGTGACCTGGGATTTGAGGAATTCACAATTACTGATTTGCAGCGTAAGGTTGGCTGACTTTAACCTCTCCACCAATTGCTGAAGGTGTACTGCATGGAAATTATGATCAGGGGAAATTACCAGAAATCATTCATGTAGGCCACTGCACACTCACCCAGCAAGTCCCCCAAGGCTGCATCTATACAACATTAGAAGATAGCTGGTGTATTTTTAAGCCCAAAGGGTATAACCTGAAACTGGAAAATTCCTTTTTAGGTTTGCAATGCAGTGAGCCACTCCTGGCCCTTCTTTATCTGGATCTGATTGTTTGCATTTAAGCAATCCAGTTTGGAGAAGACTTGGCCTTATCCACATAGTGAGAAATTTGTGAGTCCAAAGGAATGGGAAGTAAATCTGGTACAGTAACATTGTTTAGGTTCCCATAATTTATGCATGAGTGTAAAGTACCATTGGCTTTCTCCACAAAGAGAAGTGGGGAGCATACTGAGGAGGTATGCTGAAATTTGTGCCTTTGGCTAACTGTCCTTAACCCACACATCTAATGTCACTTCATCCCTTATAGTCAAAGAGTAAATTGGGGAGATATATGCACCAGATCAATGGTGACTTGAACTTGCAATCAAACTCTGAATGAGCTGGTAAAAATTGACTGAAGCTGCAACAAATGAAGATTACAAACCCTTCAAAGAGGAAGATAAGAGTACCTACAGAGAGAGCTTCAGCAACGGAGCAAGATTAAGTGTGTTACTATTAGGCCAGTGGGGCAGAACGCCTTGATAATTAGCCTCAGAAAAAGGGACAAATAATATATAACCATTCTTCAAAGGTAAGGACAAGATTTTTTCTATCAAGTTGGTTCTGATCTCAATCTTTTGCACTACTCCACACCCAAAATAATGGGGTACAAGAGGTTTTTGATAGCTTAAAAGCGGTCAGCCAAATAGTATTTGCCAACTTGATAATCCACTAACCCCAGAACTTCAGCGTTAGAATATCTTGAGAATCTCTTCCCTAATCATACCACCTGGAAAGTAACTCAGCTCAAGGTATTCAGCTAGGTCTTAGTCAATAAAATTCTCGGAGGCTCATGTATCACTAAAATAGTTGTGCTGATTTTTTAAAGGGGATGAAAGGTTTGCAGTCAACAAAAATATCCAGAATGGTCTTTATTTATAGCAGACAATGCCAACACTTCACCATTTAATCTTCTTCAGTCATTAGCATGCCTCCATGGTATGTTTCCGCACCATAGAATGGAGAGGGATAGCTGACCACTCTTACTACTGAGGTCACATATCCCACCATATTTTAAGCAATTGCATAAACATTTTTACATTAAAGAAGTGACTCCTTTTCCACCTCCTGTGTTCTGAGAATTATGGTAGTGGTCAAGCACGGGTTCTATGAAGTGATCTTGTATACTGAAATGGGTTTTTAAATTAGAGCCACAAGATATGGTATTTGGGTCATTTATTTATAAGGAATTTGCGTTATAAAACGCGTTTAGGGATGTGAATGAACCCTATACCCGATTTCAGCAATGGGTTTGCATCATTATCCAAGGCCATCAACACCAGGACTTTATCAATGACCCCGCCTGCACCATTCAAACGTGGTTCCAAGAAAAAGAATAATTTTAATTATATAAGTATCATTAATTTTCGGGGAAAAGTCAGGGAATCATGACACAGCTCACAAAACATCCAAATATACCTGAAATGTGAAAGAAGAGTGGGTACTCCCAGTTGGAGGTAGTAAGAATAACGTTGAGATGCTTAAGCCATCAGCAAACTGAGAAAATGGTAGTGAGACCTAATGCGGCCATGACCAACAGCTGGTGAACCCAATTTACACTTTGTGAATGTCTCACATTTATAATACTGGTGAACATAAAAAATGGTTGGTTGACTAATGTAAGAAGAGTGTCTGTACCTCTCTCATTCCCAGCAAGGTGGTGCAAGCTGCACCACCACACCGCCAGGGAACTAGTAGATAGGGAAATGGTAAACAGAGCACCACAAATGATACCAGAGCCAAAGTGACCTAATGAAAGGGTGGATAACGCGGTATAGAGTAGTTGGTAACAAGTAATCAGTAACACTTGAGTGGACCCCACATGGGAGCTCATAACAGAGCAAAGATCTGTGATGGGGGGTTTGGGTGCCTCAGTATGGAGGGGACCAAGTGGGACCAATGGTGCACTTGATCTTGTAAATAATTTTGTGAAAACCAAAACACCAACGTTATTAAAGACCTCCTCAAGGAGGTCTGCACACATGTTTGCACGTAAACATAATTTAAAAAACGTATTAACCAAAAATTTTGTTAAAGGAAGTTGACCAAAAAGGAAGGTTGGTATTGAGGAATCATATTTATATAATTGGGGGTAATCATCAAGCGGTGGAAGTGGTGCTAATCCCAAGTGCACCAATAAGCACATGCTTCTATCAGCCTGGGTACTATAGCTCAAGATTAACCAAAATCAAGTCATTAATTGAAGGCAAGTCTGACTTAAGTTAATGATTTTAAAAATTGAATGGGTTTTAAAACCCCATTATTAAACAACTGAATTAAACAATCATGATTTAAAACGTAGCTTGTGCGTTTTAACGCCCTGGCTGTGATGTCAGGATGAGTATCATGTACATTCAGGATCAACCTGGGCATATTTGGCCTGTACCTGTCATGAAATCTGCTGATTAAAGTAAGACTGGGCTTTCAATCTGGGTGCATAACAACCCAGTGGAAAGCTTAGAATACCAAGGGCATAGCAGTTCTGAGCAGATGTAGGAGGGATCCCCTATTATTATGGTGAGGGAAATAGAAGTTAATAAACATACCAAAGGACCCATAAAAAACCAAATAGCTGCATTGGGGACAACCATGGGTCTTGTTGGGACATCCCATAAGGGTGGGAGAGGCAAGGAGGATGACCAATCCTCCTGGTTTGCAGTTGTTGATATTTGGCTTCATTTTCCCAACCATTTTGGACTAATTCACCATAGAAAAAATTAAACCTGGTAGCTGGGGGACTACTTGTAGACATAGATCATGGGCAGACTTGTGCTTTGGGAAGGAATAAAGGGTTGGTTAAAAATGTCAATAAAGCACAATTTATTAATGGTCTCATCGTCTGTTTTCTTGTTAGCTAGCCATACGATCAATCTGAGTAACTTTGGGGGCATGCCAGATGACCAAGGTATTGAAGATGCGGGCTGCTTGGGCGCTGATGGGGTTTTATCAATCTTCAAATGGCTGCCATTGTCTAAGTTCTCAGCCAATTTCTTTGATTTTAGTCTCAAACGATAGGCCTATTGATGCTCTGCATAGGATTTACCAGTCTTTGGGTTGAAATTTTTGGTTCAAGTTTTATCATGATTTTTAGGTAGAGGCATTTAAAATTTTTGAGTTCAAATGTTGTTATCTTTTTCTGTGAGTGCTTCTGGTACTTGGAATTGGTGTCATTGGAGAGAATTTAGTTCTGAGGATCACAACGCACTTTATATTTTTGCAATTGGACTTGGAGTTCCTGAGATATTTAAGTTTTAGTGGAGCACTTTAGAAATTTTCAGCGCAAAAACACCCTCATGCAGACAAAACCTAGAGGTGACTGAAGTCAGTTGTCAAAATCTCAGTACTATTGGTGGAAGGGCGCCGAGTGATTCTATCACCTGACACCTGTTTTTTTGGGATTGGTTGAGCTGTTTATGAGATAGTGGTATGCTGAAAGTACATTAAAACATAATGGTCAATTTTTGCAAAATGTGCGGGTAAGACATTACATTCTTATGGATTTCATGTCAAAATTTTGAAAATCATAGAAATTTCACAATTTTTAAAATGATGATTGGCCTCATGAATCAAATTGAATCAAATTGCTATGACCATTGGGAGGCTTTGGGCCTCTTCTTGTGTCCATTGAGAGGTTTCAGGTTGCATAGAGAGGGCGGGTACATTGCCAGCATGTCAGATCTATTTTTTAAATGATTTGGGCTAGATTGGACCTCAACATAATGGCCCAGATGGTTTAGTGCTTTGTCCCCACCTCACAGTTGTATGAATGGCGAGTCCTCCCCTCCAAATGAGGAATTGTAATTAGCAGAGATAGCCTCAATCCACCCAAATTGCGCTGAACCACTAGCAGATTAGTGAGGTGGATTAGGTTGAATTTTCCAATTATTTTGCAAAGTGGGAGAAAGACCCAAATTTGGTCCACTAGGTGCCAGATGGTAAATAGGTCATTGCAAAGAGTTCAACAGTTCAGAGAACTCTTCTGAAGTAGCGGATTGACATTAAAGGCATTTGGCAAATTCCTGGATCACAATTACCATTTGGTGGGCCACTGGATCGATGGCTTGGAAGGCCCACTCGACGACCATTAGCTCTAGGATGCAGGTTGCTGTGTACTTTGCTGGGATTAAGTAAAAGAATTATGAAGAAAGTGGCGGAGCTTGTGGAATAGGTTTTTGGAGAGAGTAGTTTTCTTAAAACGTAAAGGTGAAAATGGACTGACAACTGCTCCTTACAGAGGCAGTTGCCTTATATATGTGAAGTGTGGAAAAGGGGGCCATGGCTACGTTTTTCCTGGGCAGTGATAGCTGACGTACTTATGGGTACTTAGCCTGAGTTCAGGGCTTCATCATCCAGCTTATGCAAAGGTTGAAAAGTTTTGGCAATGCAATCATTGGATCCACCAGGGAGGGACCCTCACTGATTCAAACATAAGTGGATCAACTCAGATTGAAGGGGTGGCCAAATTGGGTTCCGCCAGGGTCAATTCCAATGAATTTTTAAAAGATTTTTTCAAAATTTACCAAAAGCAAATTTCCAACTCTGATTGGCTTTCCTGGACCCAGATTTTCAGATTCTGTGTCCTGGACAGAGTTTTCTGACTCAGGAGCCCTTTCCTGAGTTTTGAGTTCCATTTTCTTCTTTCCCAAGGATGTAAAGGATGGCGGAGTGGGGCTCATTGGGAGGGGAAGCTGCTGTTGAAGGCTTCTGGCCTGTATTACCACATTACATACCTCTTTTATTCTTTCAATCAGAGCAGAAGCAGCCAACTGTAGTACTGTGGTGGTGTTTTTTGGTGCCAATACAATGACCTAATGTTCATCCACTACATGACCCAAGTCCTCCGGTTGAGCCAAGGGCTCCACAGGGTCATTAGGTACCTTCTTCTTCCTAAAAGGGACCTTTTCCCGATCTAGCCTAAGAGGTTGGGTCTCTAGACTTACATTATACTCTCCTTTTTGAACGGAAAGCATTCCTCCTCCTGGCACATGAACCAGTGCATAGTTCTTGCATATAGTAGAGAGTTTGATGGCCAAAATTATAGCGATTTTCTTGGGTGGATAGAGGCTTCAGGATGTGACTTGTGGAACTCAGCTACTAAATTTCTTGAAATTCTTACAATCATTTGCACTTACTCAACTATTTTCATAGGCTGGGTAGCCTTTCCATGCAACCAGATACTGCACTGACCTTATAGATTTTTTTGAGGCTAGTATTGCCTCCACTTCTGCCTCTTGAGAGTCCCCTATGATAATAGGCTCAGGATAGAAGGAAGCTCTTCCTTAAAGGGGGATAGTTGAGAGATGTGGAAAACACTGTGTTTTCAATAGGCAGGAAGCTTGATGCGGTATGCACCATTACCCAAATCCTTCTCTACTTAAAAGGTTCAGAGCGCTTACTAGCCAGTTTTCTGGAAGAAACCTTCAATTCAGCTGGTGGGTGTCAAGCATAACAAGTGAGCCTTCAGAGATGTCATGCCCAAAAATTCGTTTCCTATCAGCAAACTTCCTATAATCTTCAATGGCTTTTGATAAGTATCATTGAACCAGCTTTTGGGTATCTCAGCTCTTGATGATCCAGTCCTCTGCTGCAAGAACTGCTGAGGTTAAGCTTGCTCCAATCTGGAAAGATGGGATTATTACCCAGTGTTGCTTCAAAGGGAAAGAATCCAGTGGAAGAGTGGGAGGCATTGTTGTAGGAAAATTGCGCTAAAGGGAGGTCTGTGGCCCAAATGTCCTGGGTGGCTGAGGAGTAACAACGTAGATATTGTTCTAACACTTGATTATTACTCTCAGTTTGCCTATCCAATTGTGGGTGATATGCTGTAGAACGACAGGCTTTGATGTTAAGAAGTCTCAGAAAGGCATCCCAAAACCTGGCTGTGAACTGTGGGCCACAGTCGCTTACAATTTCTGTTGGGAGTCCAAACATGGAGAAGACATGAGTGACGAAAAGTGATGCAGTATCTGCCATTGTTATAGTAGTGTTGCATGGAATAAACAATGCAAACTTGGTGAACCTATCCACAATCACCATTATGGCATCAAACCCCTTGGACATGGAAGTTCAACAATGAAGTCCACTGAGAATGAAGTCTAGGGACCCTCAGCTTGTTGCAAAGGGTAAAACAGACCCTTCTTTTCTGTGTGGTCTGATTTAGAGCGAGCACATATAACAAAGCTTGATACCAAGGCTGAGATATCCTTGGAGATCCCAGGCCAATTGTAAGTTCTTTTAACTAACTCAGCACATTTCTTTGAACCAGGGTGACCTACTGTGGGTAGGGTGTGATGCTCTTCAAAAACCTGCATGCGCAGGGCAAGTGGGATCCAAATGCTATCCTGAAAGAAGATTATACCATCCTTTAAGTGGTATAGGGGCTGGTTGCGCTTCTTAGTCTCCAGGTCATTTACCACTTCAATTCTCTCTGGGCAACATAGTTGACATGCTAAAACGCGTTTGCACATGAGGTTTCTGGAGATATATCGTCATATGATACCATGACAGGGGCGAGGGAGAGGATCATGGTGAAAGGAACCACTTTGGTGAGCTCAGACAGGTCCTCCTCTGAGCCTGGAGCAAAACAGGGCTGTGACTCAACATATCTGGAAGCACATTTAGAGGCCCTTTTATGAACTCATACTTGAAGTTAAAGTTGCAAAGATCCCTGTATGTGCATGCTTGACGGTGAGCCAGCTTTTGTGGTTTCCAATGATACAGTAAGGACTTATGGTCAGTGCATACTGTGACTTCATGCTTTGCTCCCTGAAGAAGATATCTCCAATGAGTCAGCGACCATGCCACCGCAGCCAACTATTTATCATAGATTGCCCACGCTTGTTCTGTGGAGGTAAATTTTCTTGAGAATTATGCCATTGGATGCTCCCTCCCTTCATGCTCTTGTAATAATACTGCTCCCACGGCAACTGCTGAAGCGTCACATGCCACTATAAATGGCTTGAAAGTGTCAGCATGCTGAAGGATTGGCGCTGACAGAAAAACAGTTTTGATTGCCTCATAGGCTTGTTGACACTCCTCTTTCTATTTGGAAGGAACGTTCTTCCCTGTCAGTGGGTGGAGGGGTGATGCCAGCTGGGCGAGCGCAGGAGAAACTTTTTTGGGAAAGTCACAGTGCCCAGGAAGCTTCTTAGTTCTTTTTGAGTGGTAGGGGTTGGCAAGGACTGAATAGCCTTCAGCTTACAGGGGGGCCGTATACCCATCCTTAAGGACCAGGTTCCCTAAGAATTTTACTTCCTCTCGAAAGAATTCACATTTGGATGGCTTGACAAAAAGCCTGCCTTGAGAAGGGCAGCCTTTACATCCTCCAAATCCTTAGTGTGCTGTTAATGGGTTGGGGAATGGATTAGGATATCATTGATATAAGCGACAGCAAAGGTAAATCTTAGGTCCCCCAGGACATCATTAATCAAACGTTGGAAAGTTGATGGTGCGTTCTTTAGTCCAAATGGCATCACCTTAAACAGAAATATTCCGCGTTTTGTTCTGATGGCTGTGAGCCACTCTTGACCCTCCTTGGCCCTCACCTGGTTAAAGGCATTAACCAAGTCCAACTTAGAAAAGATTCAGGATTTGGCAATGGCCTGTGCAATGGTTTGTCCCAAGGGGAGGGGTATGGATCTGGAACCGTCACATTGTTAACATGGCCATAGTCCACGCATGGGCAAAGGGTTCCATCCGCCTTATGGGAAAAGACAACTGGTGTGGCAATGGGGGAGGATTTCTTGATAATCCATCCTTTGTCCAGCATATCATCTAATCAGATGCCCAGCGCCTTGTCTTCTTTCTCTGTGTGAGGGTACAACGGGCAATTGATCTTGACAGGGTGCACTGTTAGCTGGAAGGCTAGGTTATATTCTGAATGTGGATGAAGTCGAGTTTCAAGTCTCATGCCAAAGACATCCTTATATGGGGCTAGGAAGTCAGCAAAATCTTGGGGGAGGTCCAAAGGGGGCAGCTCCGAGGAAGAGATTGAGCTGAGGGAGGGTTTTTTTTGTGAGAGTTATAATTATTGGGAAATCCTCACTACATCTTTTTTAGAGAAAAAAAGAGTTAAGGTCCATATTGATGTTCACCTGTTGGCGTCGCCACCACCCTATCCCCATGAGGACAGGGTATAGTAAATCAGGTACCGCTGAAAAGTGATTGCAGAAGCCAAATTTTTGGATAAGGAACTGCACTGGGTTTTGGATAGTATGACAGATCATAGGTGTATTTTTATTTAACCAAGGCAAGCTGACCAGGGGACAGGCATTACCAAAAGAAAGAAATGAAAGAAAAAAATGACATGAAACCTGAACAGGGTCAACTTCTTTGAAGAAAGTTTTTTCCACCTCTGGATCAGGACTCAAAATTTTCTGGTTGCGTCATGGGTAAGGTTTTTGTGTTTTTAGACCTACTGACCGCCAATAGCTTCCTTTGGCTGGCACCCCAATCAATGTGCAAAGAGTGGGAATCAAACTTGCAACCTTCAGGTTGGTAGCCGTACGCCCTACTGACTCGCCTTACACCCCTTCAAATCATAGGTGTAGATGAAGCACCTAATATAGTAGGAGCAAGTACCATATCCAGGTCCAGAGAGTGTGCCATTCTTAAATCCATGAAGTTGCCTGATGCTCAAGTATACAGCAGAGCTTGTACTGTGACCTTCCGTACTCCTACTCTGAGAGTAATGGGAAACATGAAATAAGCTTGGTCCTCTTTATTGGCCATAGAAAGAGTGAGGGCAGCGGAAGGCAGGGTGGGTCTCATAATGAGAAGTGGTTCTTTGGGTTTCAGTAAGCTACTCTGCTTCTCAGCGGATCTCTCTGAGAGGCTCTCCTGGTCCCCCATGCAGGATTTGATTGGTTGGGTCTACCATTATGCCATTGCACATCACTGTTGAGGGGGAAGGACTCTCATGGTTACATATGGTGGGTGAGGCCAACTCAGAGGGAGAACAACTAGGCTCAGTGGTATGCGCATCATCTTTATTATTAGGCGTGATGTGGGCTCCCACTTGAACCATTTGGGTGGGCTTCAGGTTGGATTACTTGGGTCTAATGTCACACTCAACTCCTCATTTGCAGGAAAGGGAAGAGATTCTCCACTGGTGGCATGTTACTCTTCAAATTAACCTGCTGGTAGGGAGTTACCACTGCAGCCCTAGGGAGCTCTCCCCTGTACCCTTGTTCCCTGCGGAGGTAGGAGTGTGTGGTTTGGACTGGAATGATCCATCTAGGAGGGTGTTCACCGATGGCTGAGAGGTCATTACCGCTACTGAGGCCATACTTGTATGGAGGGGCTTTGCCCCTACTGAATACGCTAAAGTAATTGCAGCCTACATGGATACTGGGAGAGGATCCCATGCGGCATTGCTAGCTGAAGAGTTGTCTAAGGCTGCTCTGAAAGCTGCCACTGTAATGTACATAGGAATCCAAGCCTAGGAAACTACCGCCATGAAGGCCTCTACCAGTGATGGTAAGTCAGGGACATTCTGGTGGAGGGTAAAGAGATGGTAAAGGTGGGATACTCTAGATTCTGGTGCTTGGATTGCATCAGATACTATACTTAATAGAGTAGTGTGATTCCCCATTTTGGTGGCAGCCCATAATACTCCTCTGAATCAACGGCGTGATTCTCCATCAAGAGCATCTAAAAGGGCCACACTTCTCTTCGCATCAGTGGGAGTGGGAGTTTGGGACCCTCCAGCAGCGAAGCATACATGGAGTTCAGCTAGAGCGTCTAGCACCTGTTCAGCTACTTCAGGTGATGGGAATGGAGGGATTCCCATTGTTACTACACTTGCCAAAGGTGCAGCCTGGTTTGCTGGTGATGAATGAGTGTTATTCTAGGTTGATAGTAGTTGTTTGCAGGCCCTGAAGAAGGAGATGAGTGACCAGCAAGAGAAGACTAAGTCGCATAGGGAATGCAAATTCATGGCGATTAAGTAACCGACTGCTTCACCTGATTCCATGAGGAGGGCGGAAAGTACTGAAGTTATAGGTCAGTCCATTATGTCATGGAATCTGCTGATTAAAGTAAAACTGGGCTTACAATCTGAGTATGTAACAACCCAGTGGAAAGCCCAGAATACCAAGGGCATAGCAGTTCTGAGCAGTTGTAGGAGGGATCCCCTATTATTATGGTGAGGGAAATAGAAGTTAATAAAAATATCAAAGGCCCCATACAAACCAAATGGCTGCAATGGGGCAACCGTGGGTCTTGCTGGGGCATCCCATAAGGGTGGGAGAGGCAAGGAGGACGACCAATCCTCCTGGTTTTGCAGTTGTTGACCTTTGGCTTCATTTTTCCAACCATTTTGGACTGATTCATCATAGAAAATACTGAAAATCATAGAAATTTTCACAATTTTTGAAATGATGATTGGCTTCACAAATCAAATTAACTCAAATTGCTCCAACCATCAGGAGGCCTTGGGCCTCGTCTTGTGACCATTGAGAAGTTTTTAGTTGGATATAGAGGTCAGGTACATCGCCAGTATGGCGGATAGATTTTTTAAATGATTTGGGATGGATTGGACCTCAACATAATGCCCAGATAGTTTGGTGCCTGGTCCCCACCTTGTGGTTGCGTGAATGGCAAGTCCTCCCCTCTTAATGGGAATCACAATTAGCAGAGATGGCCTAACTACACCCAAATTGCGCTGAACCACTAGCAGATTAGTGAGGCGGATTAGGTTGAACTCTCCAATTATTATGCAAAGTGGGAGGCAGACCCAAGGCTGGTCCGCTGGGTGCCAAATAGTAAACAGGTTGTTGTTAGGAGTTTGGCAGATTTGAGAACTCTTACAAAGTGGCGGATTAACATTGTAGGCTTGTGGCAAATTCCTGGATTGTGATCACTGTTTAGTGGGCCACTGGATTGATGGCTTGGAAGGCCCACTCAATGACCATTGGCTCTAGGACGCAGGTTGCTGTGTACTTTTCTGGGATTAAGTAAAAGAATTATGAAGAAAGTGGCGGAGCTTGTGAAATAGGTTTTTGGAGAGAGTAGTTTTCTTAAAACGTAAAGGTGAAAATGGACTGACAACTGCTCCTTACAGAGGCAGTTGCCTTAGATATGTGAAGTGGGGAAAAGGGGGCCATGGGTACGTTTTTCCTGGGCAGTGATAGCTGTAGTACTCATGGGTACTTAGCCTGAGTTCAGGGCTTCATCATCCAGCTTATGCAAAGGTTGAAAAGTTTTGGCAATGCAATCATTGGATCCACCAGGGAGGGACCCTCACTGATTCAAACATAAGTGGATCAACTCAGATTGAAGGGGCGGCCAAATTGGGTTCCGCCAGGGTCAATTCCAATGAATTTTTAAAAAGATTTTTTTCAAAATTTACCAAAAGCAAATTTCCAACTCTGATTGGCTTTCCTGGACCCAGATTTTCAGATTCTGTGTCCTGGACAGAGTTTTCTGACTCAGGAGCCCTTTCCTGAGTTTTTGAGTTCCATTTTCTTCTTTCCCAAGGATGTAAAGGATGGCGGAGTGGGGCTCATTGGGAGGGGAAGCTGCTGTTGAAGGCTTCTGGCCTGTATTACCACATTACATACCTCTTTTATTCTTTCAATCAGAGCAGAAGCAGCCAACTGTAGTACTGTGGTGGTGTTTTTTGGTGCCAATACAATGACCTAATGTTCATCCACTACATGACCCAAGTCCTCCGGTTGAGCCAAGGGCTCCACAGGGTCATTAGGTACCTTCTTCTTCCTAAAAGGGACCTTTTCCCGATCTAGCCTAAGAGGTTGGGTCTCTAGACTTACAGTACCCAGTGTTAGTCCAGGGTATATGTAAGATCATGGAGGCCTGAAAACTTCACCTTTTTGGCCTCCTGACGTGCTGCTTTATCCTTGCTGTTGGTTTTCACAATTATGTCATCCTCAAGCCATGACATTATATGGCATTATGTCATTTTAAAAAGTTCACAGTCAGCCCCCAATTCCTTGGTCCCTGTACTCCCCCAGGGTGGGCTCTCCGTTTTTTATCAGAGCAAATATTCTCTCTCCAGGACTCTTTATGGCGGATCCAGTTTCAACACAGACTGATCCTGCCAAACATCCTTGTTTATTCTTCTCCTTAGCCTCCTCCTGGTGGATCAAGTTATAAATCAAGCTGATACTGCCAAACATACTTGTTTATTCTAACGGCTCAGGCCTCCTCACAGCTGATTCAGTTTTAACCTGAGCTGATCATGCCAATGGTAGATAGGAACACTGCCAGATGCTCCTGATCATTGCAAATAAAAAAGTATATTATATATTTTCATTCTTTGTTTCAATATATTTTTTCTCTAAGTTTTTAGCTAATTTTAATTATCTTTTATATAATTTTCTTATTTACAATAATACTTAATATATATTGTGTTCAGAGGTCCATCTTTTCTTTACAACTATATTGGTTCTGAGGCCAATTTTTTGAACTTAAACAGCTATCATGGTTCAGTGTCACTTTTTAGAACTTAACCAATACACTGGACTTAACCTTTTGTTAGTAGGTTTAAAGGTCTTATAGAATCATTGAATTTTTCTGTTTTACTCTTATATACAATACTTTAAGTATCTGATATTCACCCTATTCATTATACGACCACCAGCAATGTTTTTTATTGTATAGGCATCTGTTGCCAACTTGGCAATAATATCAAACGGACCTGACCATATGGCGTCCAACTTTTATATCTTAAAATCCAAGTGTATTGCAACAGGCTACCCTATCCACCACATAGTATTCTTATAGCGCTGGTCAGTTCTTATCATCTGTATTCTTTGCTCTTATTTTTCTTTTTAATGTTGTATCAAATGCTTGTTATTGCAATTCAATCAAAATATTTGTCAGTTAGGTTAGGTAGCGCTATGAACTTAACCTGAAGCTGGTTCCATGGCAAAATTTTTAACTGGTGGTATTGAGGCTTTGCATCCATATAAAATCTTGAATGGCGTTTTCCCTGTCACTTTATGATAATTGATGTTATATGCAAAGGTAAAAGCACTCAGATAAGATTCCAAAGTGATGGGTTTTCCCCGCTTCAAATTGTTGCACTGTCACAGCTAGAGTCTGTTGACTCTTTTTACCTTTATTTTTTTCTGGGAGGTAGGGAATAAACACCCTTTTTTGGATTCCAGATTAGGTCATTCAGTCTTGGGATCACATAGAATATAAAGTTGGTTCCATTATCACTTCATAATACTTTCAGGCATTCATGCTGGTACACTACTTGCTACAGTATGAATCTCGACATGCTTGTAGCATCTACTCAGCTCAATGTCTTTGTCTCAATTCATCTAATCAGATGGTCTATTGGGCTATTATTGTTAGAAATCAGGGCCGCTTATATGATAGCTCGCTTCTGCTCCCTGATCTTAACTGCACAGATTTTTGTCCACTTGTGTTGATTGACTGAAATTGATAAACTGGGAAATAATAGTATTAAGACTATTATTAAAGTTGAATGCCCTTAAGCCACGTTGAGTAAAGGGTCCAACGCTAGACAGTTTCTACTTCTTTTGAAGATATGTTTCTAATGATAGGGAACAGTTCCCTATTCTCTTCATGCAGAGCCAAGTGGAGATTTGATAGCAAAAACCTAAGGATATCTGATCCCTGCACACTTTTCCATGTGTAAGATATAAAACTATTGTATAAACAGCTAAGTTATTATCAGTGTTAAATCTGCTTTTAACAGGAAATTATTGGAGGATTTATAGTATAATTTGGCGCACAGCTATCTAGCTGTCAACTGAGATCAATTAATTGTTCCCCTCATGGTTTAACCCTTGAGTTTTAGGCTCCAAATCTTGGCAGGTATCTTTGCCTTAATTCTTTTAGATAATGTAATACTTGGTACTTAGCGACCAATTTTTTAGTGTCAGGAACTTGATACCAATTGATTAGGGTCATGTTGCCAATAATAATTCTACTATTTGACACTAGTGTTAAAACACCTAGGTAGTTTTATTGACTCCTCATCTGTTTGCTCTAAAAAACTTTCATAATATTTTAATTAATGGGTGTTACTCCCTCATAAAATTCTTACTTACTACCATTGGGGATGAACCCCAATGGAAATAAAATTGAATTAATCATTGGATTTTCTCCTCTAATTACAACTAACACTTTAGGCAGCAATCTTTGCCAGAATCATATTGTAACCATCAATCATCAAATTGATTATTTGTTCAATGAACATGTAATGTGATCAGCTGAAATTCTAACAATGATGTACTTTACTCCCCCAGTACTAACACTCAAGTCTCATAATGTCAATTGACACCATATTCAAGCAAACCCAGGGTTTGATAACTGGTATCCTATCATATTCTTGTGCAGCTTGTGGAGTTGACATTCCAAAAACAGGATAGATAATAAGTGCAATCATAATTATTTTAAATTCCTATAATAATACTGGCGTAAATGTTCCATGGTTTTCTTAGGCCACCATGCCTGACGGCTTTGTGCACAACTTGAATGATTTCTGTTTGTACTAACAGACTAGGGAATAAGTAACTTTTTACAAAAAAAATTTATAGCTGTCCGCTCTTCATTTTGGTAATCTTCATCGCTTTTTCAACACTGTCTGAACTTATTGGGCTCATACCTGATATTCCCTTTAAGTATCCGCTGGAATAATTCATGAGCTTGATGCTACACAACTTAAACGGCAGGTAATCTTTATAGCCCATTACCATTCTGATGTGCTGCTTCTTCTCAGTGTATACTTTTGAAATTGTTGGCTTGTAGTTTCATAGCCATTGTGCCAGTTGTCCCTCTGGTTCTTTAAGGTTATGTAATCAATGTAAAGACGAGTGGTCAGTCACAACCTTGAAGTATATCACATATATAAGTTCAATATTGTTTTCAATCATAAATCACCGCAAAGCACTTTCTTGCAGTCATGATGTAGTCCCTCTCTACTGGCGTCGATGTTCATCTCATATACGCCATCAGATGCTCTTCCCACATAATCATCTGCTTGACTTAAAATGGCGCTGATCTTCATCAACAAGGCATTAGTAGAATAATATGTTCTAAATTGAAGTTTAATTTTCTCAGAATAGGACTAGTCATCTTGTATTTTTGTAGCTCATTAAACAATTATATGGCCTCCCTATTCTACAAGACTCTTATTTAAACCTTTAACAGGTGATATAATGGTTTGGAGATTCCAGTAAAATATATGATAAAATGGTGATAGTAGATGACCATCTTAAGAATGACTTGTATGTCCTGAATGCTTTTTATAATTGACATCCGCTAAGTGGTCATTATATTTGTGGTTGCAGTTGCAACCTACTAGAAATTTTAACAAACCCCAAAAATCCAAGCTCTTTTATAAGAAATGGTATTTTCTTGGCTTAGTTCACAATTCACCATTTTTCTGCATTTTCACACTTCCTCTAAAAACTTGAGGTGATTGGAGAATGTAGTACTAGCATTGTTGAGCCATCTAAGTATACCAAAATACAAGACAACTTTACATCACTCAATACTGATTAATTACCCTATGGGAAGTCACTGGTGCATTGCATGATCCATGGGGCATTCTCATCGGCTGGTATAATCCTTGTGCATTGATTATCACACATTTCACTTGATCTACCTTTGGAAAGTGTATCTGCTAGTATCCTAAGATCAAATCCATTGCAAAAAAACACTAAGCTTCACTAGGCGATTGAGCATGTCAACAATCCTCAGAATTGGATACAAATTCTTTTTAGTTTTCATTATTTATTGGCAGTAATTGATCACCAAATGGCTTGATTTGTCCTTTTTATTCACAATAAGGATTTGACTTGCCCATGGACTTGATGACGGTAAGAGGATCCCATGATCAATTAGCTTGCTGATTTTCCACTGACTAATGTATTAGCAGTTTTGAAATGATAAACAGTTTGCATTTGTAACAGCAGATATTTCTCAGAGTTAGCCTTACAGATCATATTTTTAGTGCATCCAATGTCATGGTCATCCTGGAAGATATCACTTGATATTTCTCAAATAGTTGTAGTACTTCCTCCTGATGATGCTCTAATAATTCATCCAGGTGCTCTCAATCAACCAGTAAATTTTTGGTTTCTGCAGCATCTGCTGGTACTCCCATCTCTGTTACATTCCAAAGTCATAAAATTCTCTAATTTCAGCCATTAGGAATAAATGCGCAAATGAAAAGGGTTATTTTTCTACTTTTACCAGTTTTTTTTGCTCATATTAGCCAGTAGCACTCATATTTCGCCATGGCCTGGCATTACGATCCCTGGCGCTGCCATGGCTCCAGTCTGGATTTACATATGGGTGATGACTACTCCATACAATTGTTCTGAGAATTCTAGTGTTAACCCTATGTTAACTATTATTTTTATTCCCAGCGGAATGTTATTTGTCATTTTTGTTCTCAATGGTATCACACGGTTTTCAAGAATCTCTTTTGGCAGTTTCACACTTTTTTGTCCAACTAACTATATTAAATGGTAATTATGCCATCATTGTACATCCAAATTACAAAAATAATTCATTTTAGTCAGTGGTTTTTTTCTCTCTCTGCTGATTTACCAAGGGCATGGTTTACTCCAAAATTGTTAGGATATTCTCCTCAAAATCACAATTGACACCATACTTTCTCATCAACCCCATCCATATATGCACGTGATAGTTTTTGACTTTCCAATACTATGATGGAAGCTGATGCCACTAGAGATCTGAACCATAGTGGTAGTGCGCTGTATAATATACAATATATTGTGATATCCAGTCTGGTGGTTCCATATTCTTTCTAGTGCACTATATCTGGCTAAGTCTTCATTCATTTCACCAACTTAGTTGAAACAATATTAATGGGCGCTCCACTGTTAATTATCTCCCTTACTCTTAGTTGATTGAATAAAATGTACAATATATGAACACTCAGAGTATTTTTTTAAAGTGTTTACTTAGTGAATTGTGACATTATTCACCAAATCTAACTTATGAAATAGTTGCACAATTAAATCAGGAAAGGATGCCTTGGTTGTGCTTATAGGGTTGAAACGTTTGCTTCATTGAGTTTTGTCTTGAGTAATTCCTTAATGCTTTTATACTTTATAATCTTTTTCTGCCAACTGATGAGTGTATGGCCAAGCATCCTCTTTCACAATTTCAGGGTCTATCCCTTTTGAATTTGCTCAGATAATTTTATTTACATCCAAATTAACCACCTGGTAGAGCATTTTAGTGTGTCTTCATCTACAAATAAAGCAAAAAATATCTATTTCATTGTTAAATATGTCAGGGGGAACAGGTTTGATTGTAGTATTAGAGTGTTCCTTATCTAGAATGCTGATCTTTTCCTGAATCTTGACCAGTTCCTTTTCTTTAGCCTAGACCAGAGTAACTTGCCCTTTAGGCTTCTTACACCAACATTTAGCGACTACATGCCCAAGTTTCCACATTGGTGGCATCAAATTAAGCTTGATCCATTGTATTCAGTCCTTTTGATTATTACCCCATTATGACTCAATTGTGTTGCTATTTATTAGGCTCAGCAAAATTAACTGTATTAAGAGTTCTGACGGTAATGGCTTTCAAGGTTCAATTTGGTGCTTTAAGCTATTGCTCCTAGCATCTTGAGCTGATCCACCATCTGCAATGTTGAATCTTTTTTACAAGCACTGACACCATAGTGAGATGCAAATCTCTGTAGGTCTAAAGCACCGATTGCATTGCTATGCAGGCATCAAAATTAGATAACAATTTTTCACTGGCCAGGATCTGTAATTACTATTAATAATTGTTGGCAAAAGCTTCTAATGTATTATCCTTTTTTAAACTAGACTCCTAAAACTCTAGTTAATGGTTGGCCATCCACATATGACTAACAAAGTCAGTCATTATGGATTCTTGGCGTCGCTGTATGTCAAACTGTTCCCATTAATATGCGGCAGCGCCAGATTTTGACAGTCAGTGTCTAAGCAGTTCATTGCAGTTACTACTTTCCAACAGTTGCTATATCCAAACATCGTTTTTTAAAATAGGTAAAAAATGATAGTGCGTTATCCAAGTGAAATGAAGGTAATTTTGGTCTTGTTAAATACTTCTGTTGGTCTGCTGGCAAAAGTTTTGTGATCAGCAACTAATTAATGACAGCTGTATTCCATATTCTTCTCTGAAATTTCATCAAACGATCAAGGCATACTTCTTGGGGTTTGTACTTCTAAACTGGATTTCCATGTGTCTTGGTATTAAATTTTACCTCCATATTGAGCAATCACACTTTTGATTTAATATTTCTTCTATGCACTTTAGCATTTGCGTCATTTCTTCATGAATCCAGCAGAAGCGTTCTCTATCACTTCTTGTTTCATTTTCTGAAATTTTTTTTTAATTAATTCAATCTCCTTTCATTTCAATGAGGTGAATTTTCCAAAAAGATTGTTTTGACCTTTCTGATCTATTAATTTTCTCCTTGGCTTACATTGCTCTCTCTTCTAAATTAGAAAATTCAGCTTGTATCACTAAGTTCAGCGCATTCTTATCAAAAGTTCTAATTCTGTCCAAATCTCCCTAAACTCTCTCTTACATGACATTATAATCTTATGTTCTTCTAATATGTTTGGATTGAAAACTCAAGTTCCTGGTAGAGAGCTCCAAATGCAAACAATTGAGAATGTTTACTCAATTACCCTCAGTAATCAGCACCAAATTTAAACTTTCAGCTTGTGGATTTTTAGATCTCCAGTCTACTGCAGAGGTTCAGATATGTGCAATGTATTAAATAATTGTTTTTAGTTGAATGGGTAGGTAATAGTATGAAAAATATAGCCCTAGTTGAGCTTCTCGAGGCCAAGTTGTCTATTGTATCCAACTCTAGGCTGGTGCTTGTCTTTCTAATCCTTATTTGTACTTCTAGAAAAAAAGGGAACTTCTCCCTTTAACTCTTCCTTTGGGCGGAACTAAATCTACTATTAGGTCCAGATGTTCTTTCTTTCTCTCTTGATGCAGGAGCTGTGGAGATCTTGATAGTAATAAATAGACAAAGGTATCTATCCTTTAACTCTAATCTCAAAGATAAAGTATACAATATACTTATGACATTCTAAATAATTATAAATTTTTCTGGTTTCCAGTCTGCTTAAACTAATAAGAATAAGGGAATTTATAGGGGAATATGGCGCCCAACTCTTCTGTTGGCACCTGACTTAGAAACAACAGTCAACTCTGAAGAATTATCCCTTTAAAGTTGCACCCAATAATGATCTTCCTCATCCATCAAATTGGCTTCCGCCACCAACCTAAAATGTGACCTCTTCTGAATTAAATCAAAGAACATATCTTATTGACTTTGTTCAATTCCAGCTTATTGCACTTATCAGGTTAGTAATCTACTTAGATAATGGACCCTTTACAGATAAACAGCAGGTTTGAACCTAAAGAGGTTAACTTGCAAGTTGCTATAAAAGGTGACATCAATTGCTCAGCAACTAATAATTCCTTTAGGTGATTGGTGATAAACTCTTATTGATTAAACAAGATAATTGAATATCAATAATAAAATTATCAATCTAATCACTTGTTTATTGTCTGGGATCATCCCCGTCAAAACAATAGCAACCCAGTGGAATCAAATCCCAGCATATTAGATTATATTAGTTATAGACATTCATTAGCCAATAGTTATCATATAAAAATGATAACTCCCACATCCAATAGTGGGTCTCAACCCTTGCAGGCAAGCTGATTATAATATAATTGATTAAGCTGGATAATGTGTGCATACTAAAATCCAATAATTAACATGATTACAATTACACAATCTCAATCTCCATATATCCTATATGGTATCAAGTTATAGAAAACTGCTTATCTTTAAACAAATAACTATCTACCACCCATATAAATACATTGTAAACTATATTTATAAGCTTTATGTAGTAAATCAATTCTAATAGTATCTATTTATATAAAAGATTTTTTTATCTAATAACCAATATATATAATTATTAAACTATCTGTTAATCAATTAACTATATATTATTTATTGTATTTATAAATATCTGATGTGGTTACATTTGTCTGGTAATTTAGTTTCTATGGAAATAGCTTTTATTTAAGCTGTACATGCTGATAGTAGTTTTATGAAACGTGATTTAACAAACCATATAACTAAAAGAGACAAAATTTGTATCATAAAAAGATCAACAAAACTTAACCATAATATACTTTTTATTTAGTTTTATACATTATATTATATTTTAATTTATTAGATGGTAAAATATAAAATACTTTATATTACTTTGTATAATAGCCATTAAGTTTATTATATTGGCTTTAACTATTTCACCAAACATATGTATCCATTTACAGCAGATATCAAGTGTTAGGTTTTTATTTAAATTGGTAACTTTGGTTGAAATAACCAAAGTTTCTATAGACAGGCATATTTCTTGATGCAATATGACCAACCACAAATTAAGCCTACATCTCAAGGAATGTTTGGCGTTGCTTAGATCAGCTTTATCTGGGTATCAATCTCTATATAAATAAAGATATCATCTTTAGCTTTGTGGACATGTTACATATTTCTCCCTACACTACCAAACCAAGATTAAAAACTTAAAATAATTATTTCATTTTATAGGAGAACACTATAGGCAATTTTTAATAGTGCTAAGTTAACCATAACATATAAAGATATAAATTGTTATAACAAGTAAAATTAATATTTTAGCTAAGCAGTTTAGTGTTATTTGTTTGATTTGTTAGAAAAAATGTTTTACCTAAGTTTTTTGTTATTTATTGGTTGATTTGAAAGCCTCAATTCATTTATAAACATATTGATGGTCATCCTTATCACATCTCACAACATATTTACTGGTGTAAATTGTAGTGATAAGCATGATTAGCAAAGGCTAAGGGTGTCAAGTTGGGTACCTTGCATGATTCAAAACAATTCTTGGAACAACTCTGGGTAAGAGCTGCACATGCCAGGTGGCTCCAAAGAATTACACAACAAATTTAAAAAATTTACATCTACTATCTAAGGTAAATGTTATGTTGCCTGTAACATTTTGACATTATGTTTGCTTTTATAAAGAGATTTTGAGAACCATTAAAAATACATATTATATAATCAGGAAATATTCTCTTTAGCCCTTTTTAATAATTTGACTCATATATGAGTCCAAAAAATGAGGGGTATGTAAACCTAAAAACGCATTAATTTGTCCAAAAATGAGGGTTCTGTAAATCTAAAATTATATATGCGTCCAAAAAATGAAGGCTATACATTTACATAAAAAAATAAAATCTATGTTATAGACAAAGGATAAAGTAATTACAAAAAGTATAGACGTCATCTAAGAAATTTTTACCAATTTTAAGGTTACAAACTGAGTTTTTTAAAATCATTGAAAGAGTTAATCTACTACCCAAGCTCAGACATATTAGTTGAAGTAATACCATCAATAGTAGTATTATCTATTGGTTCAAACTGGCTTAGTGCCACGTCAATAAATCTTGTCCTTTCCCTCCAATCTCCCTAATAGTCTTTTTTGCTTTACTGTATTCTTTGTTAATCAAATTAATTAATAAACATCAACTTAAAAGATGAACTAAAGACTGGCATTGCTGTGGACCTCCTTAATGAGGTTCAAAAAAGAGACCATTATTTTATTTAAAAATTATATGATTATTCTATTTAAAATTTGTTTAGTCTGGACTGCTTTAAATTAAAGCACAGCAGGACTAGATTTAATTTTCAGCTGGTCATGAACTTCTCCTAGGAGGCTAATCAAGTCATTGCCTTCTTGGGCTATTTTATAAAACATAGTTTGATATATACTACACTTGGGCTATCTATACTTCAACAATAATGCAGTTCTTTATTTACATTTGTTAAAGTAGTAAAAACCATTGTGGTCTACTTTGGAATACCCATAACCTATATAGAAACAAGTGAGTTACAAAAACTCTCCTCATATTCATACAAAATCTGGAGCAAAAATACTTGATTAAAATTGTTTGATAAATTAAAAACCCATGCAATATTGGAGAAATCAGCTTGTATATACATTATAGTTTACTAAACTCAAATTATGTTTCTTATAATTAATACATTGAGTAAATCATGATGCTGGCTAGATAGTAATATCTCATTATAGTAAGCATCTAATTTAATATAATCCTAAACTACATCATGTGGGCAGTCTTTTATTAATTCAGAAGCTTTATCATTTACTTTTTTAGTGATTTTATCAAAAGCCCGTGATCTTTTACTAGTGTCATGTTTTGTCCAATAGCATGGTTTAAGTTTTCTTACTATACAAGAGTACTTAAAACTTTAAGCAATAAGAATAGAATTTATGGAAATTGTTAACACTTACATAAGATTTTTATACTCCTGAGCCTCATATTATCTAGTTTTCCTTTTTTTTCACAGATATTTTTCACCTTACCATTTAGAAAAACAAAAAATAAATTACAACATATAATGACTATTATATAAGTTATAAAGAGATATAGATGCAAATGATAACTGTACTTGTTAAATGTGATTATATGTCACTTAGGATCTATTGCTTATTATCTCATAATTCTAATGATAGGTTAATGCTAAAACATTGATTTATTCAAGGTAAGCTGACCAGGGGACGGAAATTACTGAAACTAAAAACTAACATAACTAATAAATTCAAACAAAACGCCTAAAATGAGCGGGTTGATTGAAACACACTAAACAAAAACAACCAACCAGGTGGGAAGCGGAAAACTGCTTATCCAACCATGGTGGAAGGGGGGATTGGGGGGCTCCTCTTTGGCAGCAGCTTCCTCATCCCAGAGTAGGGTATGTGTCAAGGCAGATAGCAATGGCATCAGGGCATTGGCGGCATGTGGTTCAATATCAATGATTGGTATTTCATGGAAATTTCCATCTAAGAAAATGACGCTGATAAATTTGGCTAAAGCTTTTTTGGCATTAATGAGGGCATCTGGGAGTTTAACAAACATGGCAATATTGGTTTGGGTAATCTTAGCTTTAGGATTCTGTGCTACAGTTACCACGCTCTGGATATCATCATTGACATTTTTGTGCAATTGATTCACTGTGAATTTACTTTTTGGGGTGAGGGTCGAGGAAATAACAGGAGGGAATACCTCCTATGAGCATCGCCACTGATTTGGTGACTGCTTTGCAGAGGAGACGACAATCTGGTATGGCAGCTGCTTTGACTGCCAGCTGGTGGTCACTGCAAAATGATTTATCATTTGGCTGTGGGGCATATAAACAAGGAGGGGTATTTGGCGTCCCATTTTGCATTAACAAACCACTCAATTTGCAGAGCTTGTTCTTCAACGAGATTACCTGATTAATTAATTTCAGCCAATAACTCCCATGGGTTCTGGTTGAGTTAAATTGAGGAATTGGCATAAGGTTGAAGTTTGATTGATTTGTTGGAGGAAGCATGGGATCAACTAGGGTCCAAGCCGGTGCTTGATTGGAGAAATTATGTGTGGCACTGGGGTGAGGTGGAGGCTGATTGGTAACTTCAGGTGCAACTGCAGCAACAGGCTTTGAAGGGGAGGTTAGGTTAGGATCATACCCCATACCAGAATTGGCAGGGGATGGGTAGTATATTGGAGGTCAGAGGACAAAAAATCCAAACTGTCAGGAGTAGCTAAGGAGGGACACTTGCATTTCAAGTGGTTCAACTTGATACAGGATGAACAGATCGTCCACCTGCCCTCAACGCGAGCCCAGAATGGATGGTCAGGGGCAGAAAGAATGAAGGCACAAGGGGGAATCAAAACGGCAATTTTTCTAAATTCAGGGCTGATTGTGGCATATGCTCAAGCCCCAGAGAGTTGTGTGGCCCCATTTGGGATCACAAATTGTAAGATGGGGTTAGCCATAGGCTGCCAAACTGTCCATCAGCTCCTGGTGGAGCACAGCAGGGGGAGGTGTGGGCAAGCCAGCAAATTGAACCACCAAAGTGGTATTTGCTGGGAGCTGGGTCCAAGTTGTGGGGAGAGGGGTACCCTGGAAAACCAGAGGCACAGTTGCCGCAGTGGCGGCATCAGCTTCACATGTGAAGCCCAAGTAGAAATACCCCTTATAGGGGTGGAAGTCAATAAACTGGTGGGACGCATCACCACCTGAGCCATTTTTAAAATGGCTTGGTCATGGTAAGGAAAAAGTTTTCCATAATTGACCCTAAGGCTGAAATGCATGTTGCTCTGGGGGAGCACTAAGGGCAACAAGATACCACTTGGGTATGAGTAAGGTGGGCGTCAAGATCCTTGGGAAGAATGAATCATTCCAGGGGTTTGGTGTGACTGGGAGAGCCAGACTGAGCGTTTTTCCTATCAGACGGAATATGGTGGGGAGAGTTTTGCTGCTGTTCCACACTGGGCAGCCAGCGGGGAATCTGAGGACATTGTAGCAAAACTATGGCGGGCAATTGAGATTTGCTTTTTTCCATAAGTTTTTTCTCAGAAAATTATGCCAAACAAAAAGAGAGTTCCATTAATGCTAATACAGTATAATATTAAAATTTTAGTATGCATATCTTTCTAATGTTACAATGCTCTATATGTCATTATTAATCACTACACAAATTCTATAAACCAGAGTACAAAATTAATTGTAATAACATTTTTTTGAATAATGATCTAATATCAAAAATACTAGCTAGTGAGTTTTTGTTCATAGAGGTACTTTAGATTAAGGTGTACTTTAAGAAGTAATGTGAGAGCATTGGTTTGTACGCTACCATAGCCATTATTTTTTCCATGAAGTATAGATATAAAAAGTTTATTTTAATGGTTTCTAAATCTTAAGAATTCATAATCAAATAACTGGCAATAAGTTCTGTATTAAGAAAGTATAAAATAGCACTAAATGTTATAACTAGCCATTTATTTGACCTTAACTCTTTATAATAGTATTTAACTTTAGCAGATTGTCCAAAGGGCTCAAGGACTCTTATAATATCGCCAAATATTCAGATACACCTATCAGTAAAATCATGATACTGCCAATGTATCAGGGACTTTCTATTACTGTTTTACCCTTATATCCCATTTATCTATTTCCCATCTATTTCTTTTGGGATCCCCAAAATTCCTTTTCTCTTGGCTACCTTAAGAATCAGGTTTTAAAGCCTGTTCAGATATAGGGATTAATTATTCAGCATAATTGTTAATTTGGCAATCCTCAAATATTGGTGTTTATCTCAAATACCCCCACAACAATTTTCAATATTTTAAACAAGCGCTAAAAATAATCAACATCCAAGGTATCCTAATTTTGTGACCTTCCTGGTTCTACCAAACTGTCCCTCATGATTAGACTAAATTTTTCAGTATCCTTACAACAGAATGGTAATCCTACAAGGGTTAATACCTGGACATCAGGAGTACCTTTCCAACAGAACAAGTGAATACCATCATTTATAAAAAACTTATATCAAGGAAGACTGTAAGAATTCTGATTAAGGCCTAATTGAGTAATGATTGAACAATTACAAAGCCTGGTGAGTAGCTATGGTTTGAGAGACCATAAATTCAACTACGTGAAATGGACAATCTTCTCACAGGCTATGCACTCAAGTTGCACAGTACCAACCTACTTTTATCTTCTTAGTAAGTTTGGTAAGCTTTGGTGAAGAAGAAAATTATGTGTATTATCAAACCAAATTGCATAAATTCCCTCCAACTGAATTTTGTAGTTAGCCCTTTATCTTCAGTATTTCTTTAACAAGTCTAATGATCAGATTATATTAGAGGACCAAAAATACTTATTGTCACTGTGATGAAGTATATCAGCAACTCCTCAACTGGTTCTTAAATGCATTCATAAACCCCTACCTGGATGAGTTGTTAATGGCACAACCAACCTGCGTTGACTAAGGTTTACATGGCTTCCATATGTTTGCCTTAAAGATAACCACCAACGCTTAAGATCCAGAGAATCTACACAACAAATTGTACATGACCTTAAGTTAGATATCTCAGGCGCTGAGAATACCCAAGATGAATGATATCATGCACCAACAAAGTTTAACCAACAAAAATTCTCTCTTTGAGCAAGCCAAGAATTTATACATGCTTAGATATGGGAAACGTCTGCATAATAACTTTTGTTGATTTAACTGCAAACAGCACAGAAACCATTTCTGTTATTGCAAAACTCCTTTTGATAAATGCAAAATTCCTCACCTTGACAAACCTTGCACTATTAGGAAGACCAACAAAAAGGCCATGATTAACATGCCAAAACTGAGAAACTAATTTCAGCCTCATATTCTACGCTAAAAGCAACAAAAAAAATCAAATGCTGTCAAAATTATTATAGGTGAAAATCTTCCAATTTCTTTCAAGCCTATGCGCCAGATTCAATGTATAAATTAATCCTCTTTCAACAAAACCAGCCAACTCACTTTTATATTGGAGGTATATGCCCTCAAAATAATAAAATTAAAGTTTCTTAAAACCAAACACAAAGAACCAAGCACCTAAGAAAATTGATATTGATGCTTTACTGAAATAGAATACTCTAAAAACTCCTGAACCTCAATATTTAGCACGGAAAAATATAATGACCTCCTTAATTATTTTTAGATGTAGAGAGTTACCCTTCTTGAGATTTTTAAGTTATTTTCTAGTTATAGTGGAGCATAACCTAAGGATGGAGAGCATTTGCAGATTTATCTAAAATTGACAGTCTATACAATAGAAAAACTCCCATACATATTGCTGCAGCAGCAAGCTTAAGCGGCCATGTCAGGTGGAAGGAGGGTAGGAGGGATCACTGTCCAGTGACTGTTGCTTCAGGAACACTTCAGAGTGGACAATATAGGGGCATGGGCGTCTCCAGTATGGAGAAGGAGGGGAAAGAGAGCGATGTTAGTTTTGTCAAGGATTTACACCATGCGCATGGCCTTGGCATACTACAAAAGTTGATGCTTGTTAAAAACCAAGTCCCAAGATAAAAGTGAAATTCATATTTTTCTGATGGTTCTATGGGTAGTGAAGATCTAAAAGGGAGATATTAGACGCATTGATGCATGAGTGACCAACGGCAAAAGTTAGTTCCTCAATGTGAAGCTTATCATTTGGGGAATTAGCTGGTTGATTGTGAGGGGAAATTTCCTCACATAGTGATTCCATCGACACATGGATGGATTGGCGTAGGAGGGTGTAGGTAGGAGCAGACGCTACTTTGACAGCAAAATTGTGGATATTTTAATATAAAACATTGCTTTATTTGGGTATAAATGATGCTGTGGAGTAATGTTAGGGAGTGGTTTAAAAATCACATCAGTCAAAATTATGGTTGTTTTATAAGTTAGTCAAATTATTAACTTACAAAAAGAACTAAATGCTTTATAAAATTGGCCAACATTGAAGAAAAAAGGTATGTAATTTAATGGTTGGTGTGTATTTGATCACAAACCATAAAATAAGGCCATTTGAAAATTCTTGTGTATGGATTAGTGTGTGAACTGAGTGGGCGTTGTAAAATGATTGGATGATGTCATAAGATCTGCGCTATGACTTCTAAGGGTTAAGTAAAATAGGATGGACACCACTAAAAATCTTGCTGTGGGAACAATAGGACTATAAGTGGAGGAAGATGGGCGGATGACGCTATGGCATAAAAAGGCCAATTGCGCTTTAGATGATCAAGGCTTAAGCTCAAATGGCAGACAGCATGGTAATGCTCAATGTGGTCCAATAAAGGATGGTTGAAGGCGGAGAAAATGACAGTGTATCAGGAAAATTGCAACTTGTGTTTTGGTGGAAGGGCCAAATTGTTTCAAAAGTTTAAGGCCCAGCAAGATGGAAGGTCCCATTTAGTATCACAAACTTCAGCACAGGGTTGGAGCCATATGCAGCCATGCCTATGTGAACTCATAATTGATCTTCATAATAATTTGCCAGGAAAGCTTGCAAACTCAACCACCAGAATGGCTTCATCCAGTAGCTGAGTGCAAACGGTGAGGATAGGGCATAATAGAGTATTAAGGCAGCTGTACTGCCGCCATGGCTTGTGCTTCACTAAAAAGCTGAGGGCAAAGTGCCTCTTTAAGGCGGATACAATATGCTGGAGGGTTTTTAGACCTTTGACAACACATTGATGGCCTCACACACTTATGGAAAAAAGATTTTAGTATTAAACATGAAGGACAAAACAAATGTTGCTATAAAGGGCATCAGGGTGCTATGAAATACCTCCTGAGAGCGCGAAAATGGTGGTCTAGGTCCCAAGGCGTGACAAAGAAACCAGATGTGTTAAGGTGCTAGCAGACCCAGCATGAGCGCGTTTCAGCAGCAGCCAAAAACACCAGGAGGTGGGTCACCACCACTATTGTGCGTATTCAGAAGGTGTCAGGTGCATTGTCATAGGAACTTAATGGCGTGACAGCAAAGGTGTTTGGTGTAAACTTGAAGAAATTTTCAGATTTGATCAGTTAAGGTATTGAAGCGAAAGATTTGTTAAAAAGCATGAAGGTAAGATTTGTCAAACTACTCAGTCCTAAACATAAGTCAAACAAAAACCTTAAAAAACCATCAAACAGCATGAAGCCAACCATTAAGTACAGATAATCATACCAAACTCATTTTAAACTTTT
The DNA here is from genome assembly GCA_022478985.1 of Massospora cicadina. Taxonomy (NCBI): domain Eukaryota; kingdom Fungi; phylum Entomophthoromycota; class Entomophthoromycetes; order Entomophthorales; family Entomophthoraceae; genus Massospora; species Massospora cicadina. The sequence goes on along the minus strand of JAKSZP010015893.1, from coordinate 142,613 downwards.
CCATAAAAATGATGATGTTAAACTAGTTATTCCATATAATCCCAATGAAATTTCACCCGCCAAAATATAAGAAAAACATATTATCTCTTTGTCCATTAGATTTTTTTATTTTTATTCAAGGTGGGCTGACCTGAGGATGATACCGCACCAATTAAGGGAAGTGAAGAAAATTGGAAAGGAGGGTAAAACCCAGAAAACCTCCATGCGCAGTGTATGATAGGCCAGGAACTCCATGGACTGCCTTTGCTATTTGCTATCTTGATTTGGGGCATTGGTGCGCAAAACCAACACAGTCATAATTTTCCCTAACCAAAGTTCATCTACTGGATCAAACTTGGGGAGGCAGAGGTAGAGGGTTCCCTGTGCCCATTAGAGATTAGAAAAATTGAGCTCTGCCTTAAGGCAAGCTTTTAATAAACACTAAGCATTACCTAACTCTAAATATTTTAATTAAAAACTAAAGCCCTTTTTAAACCACATAGCTCTCCATAATCAAGGGTTTCTGATTTAATTGTACATTTCAACTATCATAGACACCAATTTTAGCCAACATAGTTACTATGAAGTTCCTGCTCAACATTAGTTATAAGATATACTCAAGAGCAATAGGCTTTTAATGTCAAGAGAATCTCAACAAAACTTTTGCAGCAAGACTTCAATCTACCTGTGGAAATTTCTAGAAAAAAGTAATTCTATTGCCGCCATTGTATATAAAAAATATTTTCCCTTGCCATTATCCCGTTAAACTCTAAAATAATCTATAACACTTGTCAATTAAAAATGATCAATGGTACATTCCAAAAAAGTGATCATACCATTGCCATCTATTTAACACTAATGTCACATTCAAAAAATCACCCGCTTAAAATTTAAAAAACCTGTGCACCTAGATTACCCAACAGATACAAAATTTAAAAAACTGTTAAGGAACATGCGAAAAAACTACACCTCTTGGTCATAAAGTAATAAATGAAAGACGCATATGAACTCCTTTTATTCAAAGTTTTTTCTTCTGAAAGATCAAGTTAAAAGATTCAAATAAGTTACCAAAAGACTACTAATAGCCTCAAGTCTAAAACAGCTTATCAAAAAAAAGATTGGCCAGAAGACTTATCTGGAATTTTTAATTACCTTAGTCTTTTCCAATAGCCATAGTACCCAAGAGTTAATAAAAACTTTAAATGTGCATCAATATTATTTCACTTAATAAAGCTCCCAAAAGAAAAATGCCTACAAATTGCCATTGATCTCAGATACAAAACGCTATAAAGGATCAGAAAGCTTCGCCATCATCAATCTTATTATGATATATATAATAACTTGTAATGGATGAAACCTAGTTTTAAAAACAGCTATTGTTGCAAAATATGGCTAGTTTGAGTATACAGAAATGTCATCAAGGCTTTATTGGGCATTATGCTAAACAGAAAGTGATGGACTACATATTATGATATCTAATATCCCTCTGTGACACATCCTACTTGTCACAATCATTTTTTTATTCTATAAACTTGAACTAATACCTCAGATCCTGTAGATTTTATTTGACCATTTAAGAACAGATAACCTTAATATCAATGGAATCAAAATATCCTGTTCACCTAAAAATTGAAACTATTGGGACATATCCTTACAACTCCCCGTTGTAAAACTAAATGTGAAAGTTGAATTTATTCTATCCTGGACCAACTTTAAGAACGCCAAGAAACAGTTTTATGGTCATTATTAACTATACACTCATCTATACTTAGATAAAAAAAATCTCTTTCCTATATACCATTTACATAAAAAATGATTAGTCTGGGAGTCATCCTCTGACCTCAGCTCACTTAACAGAGAGCCTGACTCACTGCTCAGGGGATATACTCCGCGAAGATTAGGCACCATTCAACCTTCGTTGGATCAAAATTATCCTCATAGAGCAGATTCTTCTCTGACGCTACCTGTTGTAGCTTTGATAACTTTGTTAAACTGTTTGCGCCCTTGGCGATTCTCTTGTTGACATTCTCTGACATGTTCATTTTAAATTGGACCTCAGGACTTAACAGAAGCCAAACTAACCTCTCATTGAGCAGCTCATCTCTAAGGTATCCGTGATATTGAGTGTCTTATTCAAGTAAAGCAGATTGTATGATGGTTACTGTATTATGCTTTATTGTTGATCTCAGTCTGGCTACTGGCAATTTTATCACACAAACCACTATAAGTTAAATTTAAAAGATAAACCTGGGATTCTGTATAAGGTTTTATTAAAATAAAAAGAAATGTATTTAACCATCTGGAGAAAAATCAAGATATATTATAAATGATAAATATGAAAAAGTTGAAAATTTGGGTAGCAATATTAGGGGTTTCAAAATTCCACAGTGAGTTGGCGTTTAGTTGCTTCTTTAGATATTTCATCCATTTGAGCTAATCCTGAACCTGTGAGCTCCTTCTTGTGGCGATTACCCTGAACCTGGATGTCAAAGGGACCTCTCTTCTGTCCCCACTTCTGGGTTGTGGGCGGTATCATCTTCCCCAGTTATTGCTTGATTAACCAGAATTGTTAATATGTTTATTGAAATCTGGTTCAAGTGATGGCAATTCTTTTCTGTGCCTCACATCATGTTTTTTAGAAAATCTCAAGATTGTTTGTTGTCCAAATCTTAATTATTATTCACATATGAGCCTCGACCATCCCATTGGGGTACTTTGGTCTCTCCATCGCTTCATCATTGGCAAGTTAAAAATTATATCATCCCCCAAAGGTTAAAAGGGGGAAATAATTCACAATGTTCTTGGGCATGGTTGTCATCTTCATTAAGCAAATCTTATAAAGCGTCAAGAAAAGTATTTGCATGACATCACTGATTGTGGGGTAAATCTTTTACCTCACTTGCATTTGTAAAAGGCTCTTAAATTTCATGTCAGATAAGTTTCCAGCACTCTCGCCAGTTTGTAGTTTGAACTATGTTTATTACGTCAGACAAGCAATGTTCTACTGGTACACTTGTGGCCTCATCCATGACACCTTCTCCCAAGACAAAACTGGGGGATTGACCTCAGGTGCTGAGCATGCACTATACTAGATAAATACTAGTATTTTCATCCCAGATAAAATGTATTTTTCCCCTCTTTGCCAATACAGTAGAAAGCCCAGTACAAATGGACTTTAACTTCACTGTCTGTGATACACACAAATGATAGAACAAAACTCTTGGGCTGAAAACCATTAGCCTAGCTCATCTCTGACTCTCCCATTTAATCTGAGGGATAGTAGCCTTAATATTGTTTGAAGCTTCCAATTGAATTTTGATAAGCTTGTTGGCTAACTTCTTCTGATAGCTTCCAGCTGGCAGGTTCTTGTGTGCCAATATAATAATTGGTGTTAGTAGGGTCAGCAGCGCTGCTTCTAGGCCATACTGGGCTTTGAAAGGGGACATCCTAATACTCAATGGTGGATAACTGGTAAGCTAAAGACGCTGATGCAGCAACTGATCCCAATTTGTCTTTGTAATTTAGGGCCATTTTCTTCAAAATTCTCTCCCTAAGGTTCCATTGACTCATTTGACGTTTCCATTTGAGGATGGGTTGTAGGGAGTGGTGAACTGCTGTTTCACTTCCACTATGTCCATTAACTTTCTCACCACATCTGAAAAAAATTCTTCCTGTTGTCTAAAATTAAAATCTGAGGGCAACCGTGCTTTGTAATAACTTTGTTGTAAGGAAGTGAGCGTTTGATTTTGCGGTGTACATCTTAACCTCGGAGCTTCAACCCACTTGACAAAGTGGTCAATTGTTACTAGGATGAGCTTTGATTCATAGGAAGCATTCAGTAGTGTCCCACAATTCAATTGATCATTGATAAATGGTGCTGTAGGTGGGATTGATGTAAACTAAAAGATCTTCTCCAGCTGGCGGATACTTTCACATGGTATACACAACTCTGACGCCTAATGCACTTCATCAGACATACATTCCCATTAAATTACTCCTTCAAGTATGCCAGCGCTTTCTGAAATATACATGGCTCACGTGCATATGGGCTTTAATCACTAACTCCATTCAATGACTGGGCCAAATATAGGAGTACCACTTGTTCTTAACTTTATTCTGTAGGTTTACCATTGATACGCCAGGTGTCTTTGGAAAGCCTTTATTAGAACGCTCTTAACTTCATCTGTTTTATCCTGCCAGGCCTCTTCTGGTAATCCAATAAGGTCATAGAGTTGATCACTAGCTGGTGCTTAGAGTGTGGAACACCAGCAATTGTGATAGGCCATCTGCGTTTAGGTGCCTGTCCCCTGCTTGGGGTGTGATCTCAAAATCATAGTCTTGAAGTAGTACGGCCAGCGTACAAGGCGTCTGTCAAGGATCCTTCATGGTCTGCAACCAGTGGAGCGATGCATGATCTGGTACTACCTTAAAATGCACCCCATACAAGTAAGGTCTGGAGTGTTTAAATTCTCAAATCATCTCTGGACCTCTTTTGGTGAATGTATAGTTCTTCTATGCTTTGCTGAACACCTTGAAATGGTATTTTATTGGGTGGTCCACCACATCTTCGTCTAATTGTGCCATTATTGCGCCAAGTCCTATGTCACAGGTGTCAGTATAAAGGTAGATCATCTTTTTTGAAATCAGGGTAGGCCAAGATTATTGTATCTACCAATATTGCCTTTAACTCCTCATAAGCCTGCTCCTGTTCCTAGGACCCACTCAAATTTTGTATACTTGGTGAGCAGGTATGAGAGGGAGCAGTCAAGTCCACAAAATGGGGGATAAACTGGCAGTTATACACCATTCCTAAAACACTTGGATATCCCTCATGCTCTTTTGTGGCTTTATAACCACTATTGATATTACCATCCCATTTTAAGGCTTGATTCCTCTAAGGCTGATATTGTGCCCAAGGAACTCTAACTGTATCTTGAGAAAAGTGCATTTGCTCCATTTCAACTTTAGATTGGACATATGCAACTATATAAAGATCTTTCAGAGGTGCTGTAAATGATCTTAGAATGAATGACTGAATATAGTAATTTCATTAAGAAGAATCAGCACACTAGTCAACTTAAGATAGTCAAAAATGAAATCCAGCATGTTCTGAAAGGTGGCAGGGCATTGCAGAGCCCCAGTGGCATCCTTATGAGCTTGAATAACCCCTTATTACTGATCATGGCGCACTTCTACTGATCTTCTGGCGGGAGATCCATCTGCTAGTAGACGCTGGGATGAAATATTGCTGAAAAATACATTGAGCCACTTAGGCATTTCTGAGCATCATTGATGAATAGGAGCAGATAAGAGTCTTATTAGTTATTTTTGTTCAAATAACAATAGTCCAAAACTGCTTGACGCTTCTATCCTTTTTGCATACAAGCAACTAAAAAGTGACCCATAGACTCTTCTATGGTTAAATTAGCTCATCTTCAGATAGTTGTTCCTGATCTTGAGGAAAAAGACGTCTTCTGCTCTCAAGCGGCGTTAGGGTTTGAATTTGGGTGGTATAGCATAACTGGTATCATCTTGTGGAATTCGCCATTGCAGAGTGCATAGTCGTTGATTCTGATACTAAAGATGCCGCTGAAATTACCTAACAGCTCGTTGAAATTCTTCTTCTGTATAGGGTCCCATCCCCTAACCTGAGCTCATCAAAATCCCTATAGCATATATGGATCAATGTCATAACAACTGGTCAATTAGGCAATTACAATAACCTGCCCTTATTTAACTCTGATAGGTTGAGTTATGATATTCCTTAAGAAGATTCTCAACTCTCCAGAGTAGTTTGTGTCTTAAAATCCAGGTAAAAATATATGTTCTTGCTCATAGATTCTGATGCAACTGTAGATCTCAAAAATGGTATCCAGTGGAACCTTCACACTAATCAACAGGGTCATCCGGTGTTGATCCCCTGGTTGAATCTTAATAATTTATAGTGTTCAGTGGAAGCCCTTCTTTCATGTAACAGTGGTTGGTAACTGATTCACACCCTTCTTGGTAAGGTTGTTGTGGATGTGGTAAATAGTTTGATCTGTTTCCACCAGCCACATCCGCTATTTCTTCAGTTTGACAACCTTGTCATTACATACCAGCGGAAGTTGGTAACTCAAGATGCTAACAGTGCTGGATGTGAAGTTAACTTTTCTCCAAACTCCAAGAGGTAATGCATCCTAATAAAGAAGTAGTAGTGGTAGTCATCTAAAAACACTGCTGGTGCCATTAGGACCATGTACCTAAAGCTTAAGTGTAGCACAGAATATGGTCCTTGAGCGCGAGTAACATCTGGTCTTGCAGTCCAGTATTCACATTATAATTGATATCAGTCATAAACTCCAGCTTTTTCATGAGTTTTTAGATGTGATGTTGAAGGGGCCCCGGTGTCCAGTACAGCTAAGATGCGCACTACTATATAACAACTTCACTTTTGTAACACAATTGCCAAAAGGGCTTCCAGTGGTAAATACGTCTGTAGCAGATTCTTCAAACTTTCTAAGATTGGCAGTGCTCGTTGTAGTTTTACCAGTATCCTTACCAGCCTGTTCCAAGTCCTTGAAGGCAGCTGTTACCAACTGATCTTCATATTCAACTTAATTAAGATCTGAATAGGCTGGTTCACTTGCATCAGGTATGCTTAGCTCAAATTAGATCTTTCAATGCCCATGATTCTTAATATAACAGGCACAGCCACTGTGCTAGGTGCCCCTAACATGAGATATCCTGCACTGGCCAAATTTTCTTCCTTGTGATTGTCTTCAACCTCAGTGCGGAGATCCATCCATTTTACAGAGTTGTGGGTATTCTCTTTAGTGGGGTATCCGTCTTTTCAGTGGCAAGTAACAGAAAAGATTGGTAAAAGTGCGCAGGTAGATGGTACATTTTCATTTCACTCTTGATGTGGCAAGGTAGCTTGAGGTTTAGAACACAACTGACTCATTATTTCCAATTTTCCTAAGTAGGAACTTTTATTGTGTTTTAGACTTCTTTTTCAATACTGAACTCTAAAAAGTAGAATACACTTTACTTCAGTCCAAGATAGCCCAGGTTGTAGGCTCATGCTAAGGATCTCCTGAGCATCTCTCAACTCATATGACATTGCATGTGGTGAGCCTTTTGGCGATTTCTAGCACCATCCATGCTGTTCTCATACATCAGGAGGAAACCAGCAATTGTTCCTTCTTCAGGTATATATGGTATTAAAGTAAGGTTAAAAATAGGATCTTTTTCAATAGGGTCATCATGCATCATGGTCAGTTGCATGACAGTCTTGACTTTTAGTGTTAGTCTGTTAAGTGACCCATACTATTGCTTTCAATAAAGTTACTGTTTGAAAAGAGGTAGGTTCTAGTATAGTTTACAGTTGTACCTTCAACTTGTTTATACTCTTGTCTATAGAAAACAGAATGTTCTTGTGCTGGTTTGAGTGCTCTCAAAAATCATACAAATGTAGATGTTATCTCCATTCTCCTTTTTGTGGAATAAAATATGATCCACTAGATTCTCAATGGTAGATTCTAGTTTTAAGAGGTGAAGGTCTTCACATAATAGGCATAGAGGCAATGTGTGCTCTTCTTGAAGTCTCCTTGATGTGCACAACCTTTTTATGTAGATTGTGCATTTCTAACTCAAGGGTACAGAGTCTTAAGTGGATTGTATCCTCCTCCACACCAGGAGATCAGTGGAAGTATCAGTGTTATATGCTTCCATATACGCTTCATTGTCAAAATGCTCATGAGAACTCTCATGTGTATCACTAGGGCATGATGCTGCCCTGTAGTGGCACCATAGTCGGCTCACCAAACTTGGCTTACTTAATATGTGAGTCTGACCTGCTAATTAGGGGGACTACTTAACGCTGATTAGGCAACAGACAACATTAATTATATCACAAACACCATCATAGAAAATCCTCCTCAGATTCTACCTGTTGTAGCATTGATCACTTTGGTAAACTATTCATGCCCTTAGAAATTTTCTTATTTCCACTCTCTGACATGTTTATTATACGTTGAAACTCAGGTCTCAACAGAAGCCAATCTAACACCCCCTTTGCATCTCAGATAAGGTATTCACGATATTAAAAAAATTTGTTAAAAACAGATCTCAGACTATTCTATTATATTCTGTTAAAATTGCTAATCCCAGACTGGCTGCTAATTATTAGATCAATTAAGCCACATAAGTGTGACAAAAAGAATAAATATAAAATTCTGTTGAAAATCTGTTATCAAATTATTAGTGAATTAATTTATACTTCTGGTGAAAATTAAGATATATATTAACTGATAGATATATAAAAAAGTTGGAAAATTGGGTTGCAATAAACTAGTTTTAAGACCCCCTTATTGAGGCGGCATTTGACTACCATTTAAGTTTTATTTCATTTGGTCTAATTCATATATCTGCGAGCTCCTTCTCACAGCAATAACCCCTAAATCTGGATGACCAGGGGCCCTTTCTTATGTCCTCGCTTCTGGGTTGTGGGCAGTAGCATTTTCCCCAGTTTTTGCTTTACAACCAGATATGATTATATACTTATTGACGTCTGGTTTAAGAAATGGCGCTCCTTTGATGCGCCTTGCATTATTTTTTGAGTGAATCTCAAAATAATTTTTTTGTTCAGATTTGGTGATATTGTATGAGAGACTTGATCATCCCTATTATGATTTTTTGCCCAAATCATCACTTTGTCATTGGCAAGTTGCAAATCTCAACCCCCTGAAGATAAAAAGAGGTTGATTGTATAGCGTACAGGGTTGCGTCTTTGTCTTTATCAAGTAAATCATATGAAGCACCAGGAAAAAACTGCATAAAATCACTTATTGTGGGGTAATTTATTGCCTCGCCTGCTTCTATAAAAGGAGCACGTCCAACTCCATCTGCATTAGGTAAGTTGCCCACACTTTCACAAGTTTTTAATGAGCTCTTTTCATTTTACAGATGAGGAATGATCTTCTGGTACACTTGTGGCCATATCTGTGACATTGGGAATTTACAACACTGAACAACACAGTTTTGCAAATTAAAAATCCAACTGATTTAAGCATATGGTAGATTCAAAACTTAATATAATTCCTAAAAACTTCAACGCCAGTTATATTGCCCTCAGAGAAGTTTTGACACAATAACAGATGAGAAGTCTTTTCTATTAAATTATAAGAAGTTTATTTCAGATAAAAGCAAAAATTAAACTACCTTAAAAAATAAATATTGGCTGTCATAATTTCCCTCAAAAAAATTTTATACTGCCTCTGGACTAAGATGCAATTAATTTTATAAAAACTCTATCATGTGTTTTTTATTTAACACTCCAATCTTCATTTATATGCAATTAATGGCGCTACAATATAATGGAGTATAATGTAAAATTCATACATCTCCATAATTTAAGTTTTTGCTGCTAATTTCTTGAATCCCTCCAACTACCAATCCAATTCTGTCCTAATATGTGTAAACAATCAAATTGATTAGAACTAGTACAAATAAATCAGTTTTTATGAAATAACTAAAACTCTTAACAAAAAATAAAGAACGCCATTTTAAACTAAAGTGCACAAGTTTCTGAGCTTTAAAGGTCAACTATATTCACACTCTAAGCATCTATTGTCTAAGTAGTCTAATATGTTTTATGAATAAAATGCTTAAAAAGGAGCCTAAAATGTTCCAGACACTAAAAATCAAGGTATTAAAGAAGGCCTATTTTCTACTTTATGATGGTCAAACGTCTACTCTGAAGTTTGCAACTACACTGCAGTCAAGAATGTTATATATTGCTGACAAAATAAGCTCCTACAAATCCCTCTATTTATTTTACTAATATGCCCTCCAAAATATGATAAATTGATTATGTAGGGCAATATCTCTAGACCAATAAGAAATGCATATATTTGGTTGCCACCAAGTATTTCACCAAATGGCATGCAGGAAAGACAGTACCAATGCAATTACCTCACTGCGGCTCAGTTTATATCTAAAGAAATGCTCACTACTTATGGACTCCACACACTATACTTTTTTTTAGTACTAGATGGTCTCCACACACTATACTAATGGACTAGAACTCTTCTTCAACAGCAGAACATTTACTAACACAAATGCTTAACTTCAAATTAATAATTTCATGATCACCTTTGACAACACTTAATTTATTTAAATGATTGAAAAGCTCAATCAGAACTCTGGTATGTGCCCATGAGAAAAGTACATGGATAACCTAAGAAATTGATCAAAATTTACCAACATTTTCCATGAATTTATTACATCAAAGTACTACCAGTCAGCGCATCCCTTACAAGCTCTTATCTGAGATCAAGTATAAACACAACCTCATTAATAAAAAATGATAAAGTTTAGACTAATTTATCTGAACAAATGCCCATGCTGACTCTAAAAATCATTAAAAGTTAGATATAAGTATGTTATTTTAAACAAATCAAAAAGTACTTAGGAATTTCACTGAAGGAGATCTGGTCCAAATTTTCTAAAATAAACTATTAATTTAAAATTCAGAAACCCCATCCAAATAATAAGAGTCCCTTTTAAGTCCTTAAATTATTGCTATATTAAAAGTATTATTTAAGAATCTCTTAGCATAATACCAGACCAATATTCTAATAATAGAAATTGCACCAGACTTTATCAGTATAGAAATAAATTGGGGAGTGTCAGGAGAATCTTGTAACTGCCAATCTATCAGGGATATTTCCTCCCTTGTTATACCCTTTTTTCCAATTTATTCATTTTTTTATTCCCCTTGATATCCTAAAAAATATTTTTTTGATTATTTCAGAAAATCATGTATAAAAGGCCAAGAAGATTTTAAGATATAATTTTTATTACATCTATCTACTATTTAAATGATCTTCAATTTATGAATTCTATCTTATCTTCTTCCTTAATGATATATAAATATAATTCATATTAATGTCAAACTAAAACCAACGCCTAAAATGTCTGATAATTATGACTTTTCAGTGCTAACAATACTGTTTTTTGTGAAGAAAAATTAGAATTCCTGGATCTTCAATTTACTAATTTACCCAGAGTATCGGGTTTATAATTCATCAAAGTAATTTAGTGGGTTATCTTGCATCAGATATTAGTAGATAGTCATCAATAAGTTTTTGAAAAATAAGTTCTGTCAAAATAAAAAATAACTACTAAACCATATAGAAAAAAATTGATTCTATACATCAATAAAATATCACCAAACGCTTAGCTGAAACAACATAATGAATTCTATAAAATTACACACTAATTTTTTAGCATAAATATAGTCATTATTTATATTTTTGTGATAGTAAAACCTACTTACAGAGGTTCTCCCATTGCATAAGATATTTGTGTTAAGTTTAGTTGACATAGGGGGTGGAAGGCGATTTGGTAGGGTGTATGGCTACTAACCTGAAGGTTACAGGTTTGATTCCCACCCTTTGCACATTGATTGGGGTGCCAGCCAAAAGAAGCTATTGACAGTTAGTAGGTCTAATAACACGAAAACCTTACCCATGACAACCAGAAAAATCTGAGTTCTGATCTGGAGGTGAGAAACTTTCTATGATGGAATTGACCCTGCTCAGGTTTCATGTCAATACTTTTTTCTCTATTTTGATAATCTCTATCCCATGGTCAGCTTGCCTCATATAGATATATAAGTTTAGTTGGCATAAGTTCAGTAGTTTGGGAGATGTGGTACATACCAGCATACATAAACAGTAATTCTTATAATTAAATTTAAATTTTTATTTGAGTTGGGCAACATGAGGATGATACTACACCAATGAAGGGGAATCAAATTAATGGGAAAGGAATATAAAAACTGGAAAACCTCCATGCATGGTGTATGATAGTCCAGGAGCTCCATGGACCACCATGCTATCTGCTATTTTGGTTTGGGGCATTGGTGCGCAATGCCAACATAGTCATAATTGTCCCCTACCCAAAGTTTATCTGCCAGTATCAAACTTGGGGAGGCAGTTGTATAGGGTCCAAATTCTACCACTGGGGTATCCTCCCCGCAGTAACTCCTATACATACTAGGATAGTGATATAAAGCAGTGAAAATCAGAGATACTAAAGCGTCATTTGGGTTTAAAGCTGTATAATAAAAATTATCACTCTTTCTGGAGTTTTCTAAATAAACTAGCAAATAAAAATGAGCTTCTAGGTAAAAAGTGAATATGTAAGAATAGAGCACTATGTGAACTAAAATTGATAAGTTTTATAAATATATATTGTTAACAGTTTTAATCCCATTTCATATTATGTCATCTAATATAAACACAATAGCAATAAGTGTTTTACATACATATAAAACTTCCAGATTGTAATCCCATACTTTAGTACATTGTGATTGTCAAAAGTCATGCAGAATTTGAGATTAGCTGATACTAAGAAACAGTCTAATAAAAAGAGCATTAAAGCATCTTGTGTAAAGGCCTAACAAATATTACTAAATAACTCATAAAAGTGATCTTTTTTATACTGTGAATAAAGTGGAGTTAGTTGCAAATTCATTGTAAGTGAGCTTTGGGACATAAAAATAAAAAACTATACAAATAGTCATTAAAAATCCAAAAAAGAAACTTTTTATAAAAAAGATTATTTTCAGTGCCAGATGTCTTAGAACATGTAATTCTATCTCATTTTATATTAGAATATGCTAATGGCTCATATGAGCAAATTAAGATGCTGTTACTATTGCAAAAGATTATATTTCATTAAGGTATCTGTATTTACAATACTTAATACAGAAAAGCTATATACTTAAGTTTTATTAGATCAATAGAGGATTTAATAAAAATAAAATTTTTTATATGATATATACTTGATCTTTAAGAGACATATATACTTTTAAAATGCTCCATAAGTCTTTAGAATACTAGTATTCTCTTGTATAACAAAATTATAAAATCTATCTAGCGTTTTAAGGTGCATCATAGGATGTACTCCTAAGAAGAAGTCATCTAATTACTGCATAGATGAATGTCAATGAGAAATGTGCTTTATTACAGATCTTAGAAATAATTTTATTTGGTAAACCATGTATAATGAACACTTTTATATAATTTACTACTGCTTAGGATTTAAATGCTCCAGACCATTATAAAAACTAGTGATGTTTTGTAATATAAATTAATATGTAACTTTACTTTAGCCTTTATAATTTATACAGTGTGAAAGGATTGTATTATGATTGTAACAACCAAAACAGATGCTTCAGTTTTCTCTAATGCATTTAACTCTAATAAAAAAGGGTCAGACAATATTTAATGGCATGTTTTATTTAGTACATACTAGTTTTAGATATATGGAGCGTTTTAAATATTTTACTGCCTTCATAACCCAAAGAATGTGTTCTACCACTTGATACTATTTTTATCTATAGATCATGAAAAAAGATGCTATCTGTAGCTGTACATTTAGACTTTTTAACTAAGCGTTGATATCAATCCTATTTCTTATCAGAAACACATTAAAATCAAAACACCTGATTTAAATAATTTGACACTCTTAGATAGCAAATTTCATAATGCTGTTATGAAGGCTAATAATAATGAGAGCTTTAAAAAATAAGCTTGCTAAGAATAAGATTTTTATTACACATGTCTTCAATATACTAAGACTTGCTTTGCCATAGTTATTTTATTTTTTAGTACAGATGGTCCCATAGTTATTTTATTTTTTTTAGTACTAGATGGTCCCAACCCAAGGGGGGGATTCATCGATGTTACCCATAGTTATTTTATTAATATAGCCAATTTACGGTTCTAATAAAAGATTTAAGCCTCATTTAAAAATATTTATATCATAAACCATCATTGTAAAGTGAAGCACATCTGATTATATGAATAATTGTATAAACAGCAAAAATAATGGTACCATTAGACTATTTTATATTAATTATGTAAAAAATACAGGTAATATGTTTATCAAGCGTTTTAATAATGTAACAGAAATTTTATTTGACGGATAAAACAACTAAAAAAGTTGGTGGATACCACTAAGACATGGTATAAAGCATATAATATCTAAACTACAGGGCTTTTAACCATCTGTACAGCTGCTTACAAAATTATTTTTTGCTTACTTTATAATAATATCTGTGAACTAACATATATGATAACTAGAATACAGATACCCTTGAGGCTATGGTGTTTATATCCATTAGATATTTTTAAAATTAATTCATTCTATCTTTATATTATAGATAACCCTTAACCACTCTTTAATCATTTAACCCATTAAATCAACCAAAAAACCCTAAACACTCATGATATACCTTTAAGCCTTTTAAATCAACGAATAAGCATAAGCTGCTTAACAAACTAATCTTCTAAAATAAGGTATATTGGTATCAGAAACCACCCATGCAAAAAAGCTTAAACCTTTTAAACTGTATCTCCATATATTTATCATTTCTCTAATAAAATAATAAGATGTTAGGGGAAGAAAGGATGCTTAATTAGCAACTTTAGGTTTTTGTCCTGCTCCAAACTAAACATGTAACAGAGCGGTAACTAGTTATACTTTACTAGGAAAAACCCTATCTTCAATTTTCTATCCTTATATCCTTATACATTAAGAATAAATGGAAATAATAAGAGGAGAGAGGAAGCATTGATCTTTTGTCCTCACTAGCAGAGGTTTCAAACTTTTCAGGAATCAGCACCATACCTGAGTGGTTATAGTTTTAACTTGATAGGATAACCACCTTGCTCAACAAACATATTAAACCCACTGAATTAATATTAACTCCATACTTCTAGCTAAAGCATTTTAGTTAACTTTTATTTAACACCTGTCTGTAAAAAAGATAATTTAGCTAGTTTCATATAAGGCTTCTTAGTAAATGCCTATTAATTAAGAACCACCAACTAACTTCTAATTCCTTTCTTACAGGCCTTATAGATATGATAAAAACAAACTTATTTATATAAATTTAAAGTGATAATTATATATGGTTATAAAGTTTAAATCTTAGAAATCCTAACTACTTGAAAAACTTACACTCAAGAGACATGTTATTGCAATTGTTTTAACCAACTACTTCATAACAATTACCTATTCTTATACTTACTTAATAATTAGACAAATGCTAAGTTTTGTTTAATATATGCCAATGTTAATCTATAGGATTTATTTAGTATTGATGCTCACTCCACGTTTCACATTTTTATATGCAGTTGGCAAATTTGTAGTTTTTAAAATACTATTGTCACATCGCCTTGATGCCTCCAATTACTGGTTAATATGATTAAAATTCAAAATTTTAGTTTCCCCAATGCAACTATCGATTCCCTATACATTAAAACTTCACACCACGGGCCTGGTTTTTATATCACCTTTTATTTTTAGTATTGACTACCTTGACCCAAAACCAGCATAAAATCCACATCAATAGGTTTCTTTTTATTTTCTTTAGCTATACTCCAGTTCTCAGTAGCAATTGGCTGATGGCTACTATCATGTAATTGCCTGATCCCAAAGCATTTGTTTCCTAGACCTATTTCTATACTTTGCACCTATCTTGCAATTCTCAAGTGCTGAATGTTAGCAATAATTTGTGCCAAAATGAATTAGCTGAAAGTTAAAAAATCATATCTAGGAGGTATTTTCACTTGGAAAAGGATTATTATTTTAATTAGCCAGGGAAAATCCTAACACAAGGATAACTACTCACATTGAGCTAAATTTCCACTTTCAAAAAAGATAAAAAATTGTGCTTTTTTGGTTATATAAATAAAAACATATTTTAAAAAATTTTTAGTTTTGTTTTATTTTTACCAAGGTCACTGTCTTCAATGAATAGTTTGTAATTTTTGTGTTTATTGAAAAATACACCTGAAATTTGGCCCCCTTGAGTGACTCCAACAGTGTGGTACTCACTACAGGGGCCACCCTTTGTTATCATGAGCACCGTTTTCAACAGTGTGGATCATAAACCATGCCGCTTCGGCCTTAGCCTCAACGCCATGTATTCCCATGAAACTATGGATGATGTCAGCATGGTCATAGATTCTTTTCACATTAGTAGTTTCATAAGTGAGTAGGCAGAGGCTCCTATGACAGATCTTCCCCTCTTCATCTTGTTAGAATTACAAGCTGCAATCTTGGTGTTAATGTCTTCTACTTCAGCTTCAAGAGGTATCTAAATGGCTTCTTCAATTTTATCATACTTCCATCTAACCAAATGAAGCCCAACATAACATATAATATGTATATGTAAATATAATTAAATTACCCTACTTTATTCCATGAAATGATTATTAGTAAACTGGTAAATAGCCTTGCTACCCAACCGCATCTAATAGATGTTATTTCTAGCTATAGTTACCCTCCATCCGCCAAGTCCAAAGGAGTATCATTTATTGACATATTGACAATGGTGGACTGGTTGCGTTAATGCAAGCACAGCAACAGATTAATTCCCATATTTCTAGATGAAAGGATGACAACTTTTGTGGCCTTCCTACTGTGATTCTTTTTAAATGGCAGCAAACTCATGACGCCCACTATAAGATAAAAAGCTTGCTGACTAGCTCATTTTGACCTGTTGTATATTAATAGTGATATTATTGTAAATTAAGATTTAACCCTCAATAGGTGGCAGTTATAATCAATCATTTTTTCCAAGTCAAAAATTCACTTAAGTTTTAGTAGTGTGACATACTGAATCTCAACAAGACAACCACAAGGACCAGAAAAACAGCGATGTCAGTATTTATCAATTACATGAGAAGTTGAATGTCCATGCCAGCTGACACTGAAATTATATTAGTCCACAACCACTTAGCGAGTGAATCATACAAGAAAGTGATGTTTATCAATGCTTCTTTATTAACCTCACAAAAATATAGATGGAGTTGTTTGTTCTGCTAATAATCTATATTAAAAAACTGATTCTTGGCATCTCTAAGTACAAATTCATGCTAAAAGTTAGTTTTATGGTTACTGAGATTGTGATATAAAAGTTATACTTCTGGTTTCTAATCAAAAGTTTTCTTATAGTAAATATGATACGGGTGGAACTCCTCCATCCTGTCAATATGGTGGACTAGCTCAAAAATAGCCTTCATTATAGTTTTTGTAAGTGCCATTATTGTCAGACAATTGAAAAACTTGGGAATATATTCATTGACAATTGGGAATACCTACTGATGAAGACTGATACTGAGGGCAACAAGACGCCAGTTTTGCAAAGCATTCCTACCTCTCTCACATCTTTTTAACTATAGTAGTTTCCACCAATCCTGATACTCCTGTGACTCCTCCCATAATCCTTAAGCGCATATTACCTGCGAGAATCTGATAAATTTAGTTTTTAAGACTTCTTCTGAATCTTCTCGCTCTTTCTTGATTCATCTATACGTTTTTAATCTAGAAAATAAGAGCTTCTTAACTCTCACTCCTTGTCTTTGTGACCAGTAAAGTCATATAATATCAATGCAAGGCCTTCAGCCATGCACAATCAATGTTAATTTCAGGTGAACCCTATTAATTTACCTAAGAATAAGATAGTAATTACACAATTTTATTAACTTTAGACTTATATGACGCAGCCAAGATGGCTAATTTGAAAATGATATTGAACTCCCTGGCCTCAGAAAGTCAGTAAATTGCTATCCAAATTTTAAAATATGGTTTCACAATATACCTTGATGTTTCTTTTCTTTCTCATAACAATCACTTTAGTTACTACAATTTGATTTGAACAGAAAATTTGGATAATCACAAACAGGAAAGATGGGCGACTTTGATAGCAAAAATAATATAACATGTGCAAGCGTCATGGCGAGCGGTATGCTTGATGGTACAACTAAGGTCAAGAAACGCCCTAGAGGGGGACCAGGAACCCAATCTGTAAAAAAATCGTAAACTCAGACACCATCTGGGTTTATGGTATTTACTGTAAAGCACACGCAATACATGTACATTCAATTCAACCAACCTTTGTCAAAGGTGGAGCATAGGATCAGACTCTTCCTTGGGGATGAGTCACCAACCCTGTGGGAGAAAATATGTGAGGCACAGCCCTCACTTTTCCCTCACACGGTGTATGTAGCCACCAACAGCATGGGCCACGGCTGGATTGACATTGGTTTTGAAACAGCCAATGAAGCTTATGCTGCAGCAAAAGTCTGTGTGGAGATTGCCCTCCCTGAGGGCAAAAAAATTGAGTGCACCGCGCGCACCAGATGGAACAAAGTGAAAACTTTGTTCATCTCCTTTGACTCACTCCCCACCAACCTTCCTCATAAGGTAATTGAGGAGGAGCTCTGCAAAGGTCTTGTGGCCTATGAAGAAATCCAACAACTCAAATTACAGTGATTTTGCTTAATGCCCAACCTGTGCATGGGCAAAGCTATCACTGTAATCAACCCCTTCCCAGAAGTGGAAGAGGATTTATCCAGAATTCCCCATACAGAAGAATTCCACTTTGCAGATTGGGGCCAGTCAGCTGCATTCCAAGTTACACCGGAATGCTCACTGCCCATTTGCAACCACTGTGGCTCACTGGGCCACAAGGAACATTCATGCCCTGTGAAAGAGGGCTTAATGGAAAATGATTTTTATGAAGAAGCTATGGATGAAGATAATGTAAACTTTGCTAAAATGATGATGGCCACCACCCATTCCGCTGGAGTGAAGATGGACTATACTCCATCGTGGACCCAGTTACAAGTAAACAACGTAAAGCAGCACAAAAAGCCCACAAGAGAGCAGCAGCTGAAGCGGTGGCACACGCGATGTCTGCCATTAACCCTGGACAGGTTTTGGGAGGATATTTTGGATATTCACCAAACCAACCAATCAGAACAATATGCCCAGGTCAAAAATTTTCACAATAACTGGACTGAGCCACAAAGCGTCATCAGTCATGCACATACTGAGGAACAATGCAACCGCAATTTGGGCGAAAATGCGGTGCACAATGCAACAAAGTTGAACCTCAAAAATATAAAATCCAATCAACAATCTGCATCAAATCAACATGAGACCTGTGCAGGAAAAGTTGACGCAAATACAAAAAACCGCAATTCCCTTGAATCATTGGATCAGATCAAGGGAACCAACAATGGCATTGAAAGAGTTGGAGTACAGACGTTAAGCATGGCCAAAATGAGCCGCAGTGGGATAGGTCCAGAGGGCCCTCCCAACCACTCCTGAGGCGCCGTGGGCACCTCAGTGTCAATAGGGATGCTAAACATCGCGGGAACAGGGCTCATACGTCCCAAGCCAAAAAGCTGGCATTCCTGAAAAAACCTCTTGTAGACATCTTGGCCATCCAAGAAACCCACTGCTTACAAGGGGAAGAAGAATCTTGGTCAACCAGGGTCGCACCATCACAATCAGTATGGACATCTCACTGTGGGGTGATAGTCCAAAACAACAAAAAATTTAAAATTATAAACTCATCATCACACTTGCACGGTTGAGTCCTGGTAGCAATAATCACATGCCAAGATGAAATAATTTTGTTAGCATGTATCTATGCACCGTGCACTTCAACTGAGAGAAAATAATTTTTAAAAACATTTCTACTCTCACCCTCCCACCAGACATCATCATGTTAGGCGATTTCAACTGCTGGGATAACCCCAATACAGATCGATGGCCTAATCCCAGGGGATACCCGCCTGGACACATTGAATATCGCACAATGAAGGCATCTCTTGGCTTACAGGATGCTCTTCCCCCTAATTCACCAATTTTTCCCCACATGACAAGACCCAACATACGCTAGGGATTGCTCATATCAATGAGTCATATTGACCACATCCTCATCCCGCAATCCCACCACTCAAGAATCTCCAAATTTACAACAAAAAAGATCAATTTTTCTGACCACTGATTAGTTACGGTACAGTTAGCGCCAACCCAATCCCACACAGGTGTCACCTTGGAGAAAGCTTCACCCAGAAAATTTAAAATTGCCCAAGATATCTGACTGGGTCAAAAACAAGGCTACAAACCCAGAATTCACAGCCCCATTCACTTTGGATCCCATTGGAACATGGGAAAATTTCAAAAAGGATTTAATTAACAAAACCTGACATATTGCATCACTTAAGCACACCGCGAACACAGCCAAAATCAAGTGTACCTTGGCAGAACTAGACCACCTGGAAATAAATACTCTGAGGTCTGGCTATAGCCCTAACCGGGGATGCAAATGGGCAGAAATTTCAGCCCGCCTTAACAATCTCATCTTTGAACACCAACACATAATCAAAGTATTGAACAAAGGTAAGTTCATAAAGGAAGGCGAAACCTGTTCAACATACTTCTTCTGCCAATTCCATTCCTGCGGAAACCAGCCTGCGTGCACACAGGTCTGCAAGACCAATGGCACCATGGCAACGGACTCTGAGGAGGTCAAGGTGGAAGTACACCGCTATTACACCGAATTATATCGCAAAACACCAACAAATTCACAAAAAAGTAAAGAATTTATTCAAACTGCCAAGATACAAAGTACACCACCAAATTACAATATACTATCCCTTATTACATGGGAGGAGCTTTGAGAAATAATTCGCGGTGCACCACGTAGGAAATTCCCAGGGCCTGATGTGATACCCTACGAATTTTATAAAATATTTTCAACAAATCGCCCCCCTCCTATTGGCGTCTATGAACCAGAGCTTGTTAGAAACATGCCTATTACCAGAAGGTCATGAATCCTATGTTATAACCTTGTATAAAAAGGGTGACAAGTTGGACCTGGCCAACTGGCGCCCAATTGCACTCTCCATTACTGACACAAAAATTCTAACAAAAATTTTAGCAGCCAGATTAGGCGCAATTGCCTCTGACGTCCTGTCACCCAACCAATTTGGGTTTATACCAGGGCGTTCAATCTGGAACAACATTCACCCTGTTGCAAATATTTGCCAATCCAAAGCAACTGGTGCCCTGGTCTTCTTGGATCAGGAAAAGGCGTATGACCGTGTTAGCTGGCCATACCTAAAAGAATGTCTACATGCCTTCAAACTCCCACCAAGATTCATAAAATGGGCGATGCTCCTAACAGAATCTGCAACCATGGCTGTATGTGGCCCTGGATTCCTAACAAATAAGATTAAACCACACAGAGGGCTCAAACAAGGGGATCCCCTCAGCCCACTGCTATATAATTTCAGCTTTGACCCACTCCTCCGTTTAACTGACTCACCTCTCATGGGGATAACCGCACAAGTACAACCAACAGTTAAGATACTGGCCTTTGCAGATGACTGCATAGCAGGTATAGCAAACAATGAAGATGCCCGACAGCTGGGACGCACTCTAGAGGAATACTCCAAGGTGAGCAATGCATCACTCAACAAAAGGAAGACAGAAATCATCCTCTTAGGCAAATATACAACCAATTGGGCCACAACATCAGAACCTCTTACTAACACTCAAAGAAAGAACCCAATCATTTTACCCTTTGCAACACCTCCCACCAACACTCCTGTCTGACACCTTGGAATCTGGCTAGAATCAGGGGGATATGCTAATGAGACAATGGAAAGTAACCTGTTACAACGGGTATCCAAAAGCGTAGCCTCCCTCAAGGGAGAACCCCAGGACTAACAGGACGAGTTACAGTTTCTAACTCGCTCATCCTCCCAATACTGTGGTACCAGGCCCATGCGATAGCCTTCTCACCTACCTTTATAACCTCAATTTGCGCGCTTATCCAGGGCTGGCTGTGGCCTGGCTATCACCCTCCTACACGGATGGAAACACTATTTGGCCCACGCTCAAGTGGAGGCATGGGACTAATAGATTTTGAGAGCCACGCCAATCACATCCTAGGTACCTGGATAAAGGAAATCCTTGCTCCGAGACCTCACGCAACAACATTGGTCCAGAGCAGCAAGGACTAACTTTGCACAGGCGCTCAAATTAACCAACCCACATAGTCCACCCAGACTACTTTCATACCTTGTCAAACATCCTACTGCAACGGGTCCGCATGGAACCTCCCCTCATTTCAAACATATCCTCTGAACTATCCACCATATGAGATGGACCATAGAGAACACGGGTACTATACAGGGAAGGGGATGACCCAGCCCCCAATTCAAATTTAGAAACCCAGAAAACCACCCACAGAGGGATATGCTCGCAACAACCCCAAACATAGCTAGGATAGAATACCTAGATATGTTGGACATTCCCTATAATTTAACCACACAGAAAGCAATGTGGAAAATGACACACCACCCACTCCTACATCCAAGGATAAGAGCAAACGCCTGGCGCTGTCTGAGAAGGACCTATAGGATGGCGGACCGCTCCAACTCCCTCCACAAAACATGTGCAGTATGTGGAGGGGAGGGATCCCTACATCACCGCCTAGAAACATGCCCCCAACCAAAGCTATATGGCAGGAAGTTGCACGCCTGCTCAAGAGTCAAAACAAACAGGAATTCTCGATATCAAAGAGCATCTTCGCGCTCCAGATTGAGTCACCAATTTCATCTACCCTCCGCTCCCTAATAATACCCATTGTAATGTGGACTATACACACAATTGCATTAGATGCGTTCAAGGGCACAGTCCCAACCATTCATGGGATTATTAACAGATTCCATGTCCACTTACTAGAGCACTTCCAAGCCTGGCTCTATAGATATATGAGACCAAGACAAAAAACGCTCTTATAATCATGGTTCCCACTCTGGTTCCTCCACACAGATTCTTTCCTTCACACCTGCTCCATAGTAGGGGAAACCCCCTTGGAGTAGCGCACCAACCCCCCATACCTAGCAGTCCCGCTGGCAACAGGGGTAACTTGAGTACCCTGGGGTGCCCAATTTTTTGTATTTGTTAGTTATTCTCTTAGTTTCACGTATATTTGGTAATGTCCATCCCCTGGTCAGCTTACCTCGGTTAAATAAAACAATATACCTTAATGCCATGATCTAATCAATATAGAGAATTAGCAGGTAAGAAAGCATTTTCGCCCTATTATAATTTACATTAAAATCTTATTAAGGTTCTTTGAAGCCATTAAATCCAATATTTTTGATCCAATAGTGACTTATTGAAAAAAATTTTCTTCAAGTATAAATAAGAATTTAATTTCTTTGGAAGATTTTAATAGATCTGGGTGAAAGAAGCTTTTAAATTTTTATATCAAAATTATTTTAAAGTGTTTAAACTTCTTTTTCTATGTTATGGGCATATCACTAATGGGAAAGATCTTTAAAATTGATAAAGAAAAGAAACGTTTTTTATTGTAAAAAAGCTCATTTCAATGTGTCCTAATTATCAAAAGATCTAATCTCATTTTATAACACTCCTTAAGTTAGTGAGTTTATCTTTAGTTAGAGGTATATTATTATCTTTAGATACCAATTAGTGAATACAATTAAACATGAATTTGAAGAATCAATATTGGATTTGGATGAACTATTTGACTTTCTAAACACCTGGAAGTTGAAATTTAATACCACTTTCAACAAGGATGAAGCTATGAAAGGTTTGCTATATATCATTATTTGGAGGCATCAACGTTATCTGGGGCTCATGTTATAGATTAATTTGATGCTCAGATCGCTCTTTGCCAGCCTGTGAGCCCTACAATGAGTTTTATCATGTTAAGATATATTTCTTAATTATGAAGCATTTTATTACTGATAATGCAATTTATTCCTAGTGATGCGCCAGCACCTTTTAGGCGCACAAAAACCATTAATAATCCTTCAAACTATGAAAAAGGTCCAGATCCAAAAGGAAATTCAAACTATCCTTATGGACCTTGCTCTCGTAGGTTTGATATCAATCAGACCTCTTGTCATCTACCAAAAAATAGTGCAATTGCTAATTAATTCTCTACTTTAGTTCTAAATACAAGATCTATTTTATGATCCCAGTGAATGACCAAGGCTTGTGAAAAGATGGGGTAGTTTAGAAGAGGGTATTTCTACTTACACAACTTCTAAAATAATCCCAGTTAGAAGAAAATCACAAGATCATTTTCCTGCCAAGGTATTTTATAATGACTACGCCCAGCTCTGAAGTTTCATTCAGCTATAGTAGATGAAATAGTAATGGTGAAAAACTTCTTACAGAAGAAAAGCCAGGCCAATTTGGCACATAAAGTAATGTTGAGGCTTATGTTCAATATTCAGGACAACAAGAACTTCAGGTCACCTCTGAAGAAGTCCCTAAGTTGGACATGGTCCAAGTGGCCATACTATCAGGCTTTGAGAAAATCCAGCCTATAATTATGTAAACCCCTTCAGAATTATTTAGCTCAAGCTGACACTCTGGATGTGATCACAATAGATATTTCTGATTTTTTTATGTAGCTACGAGGATCTTAATATAAGCAAGCTCAAATTCAAAGTTATTGCAAGCAGTGGAGCAATGGATAAAGTCTATCCACTTGACTAGCGAAAAGGTTAGCCTTGCGCCAGTCAAAGATCCACATAATCTGTATGGTAATGTGAGGCATCATATGGCTAAATTTTGGAATCTTATAGTGTGCTGCCGTTTCTTTCTTGGCTCACTAATAGTAACTGCTCCTATTTTGTATCCTTACTAAAATCAACAACTTCCTAGCTAAAAACATTTACAAAAAATTATGTTGTCAAAGCTGCTTTTGAAGAGAACACTTTGAAAATACTAGTACAAAATCTTCCACTATTTTACAAATATAACAACAAGGCACTAGTGTCTCAAAATAAGAATATGCAACCTTGCATGCAAGGAAGGCAGAGTGCCAATTGATTTTAAAAAACTTTGTGTCAGTACCCAAAGGTTGTTTAACCAGACCTAGTTCTCAAGGGCGTTCTGCTACAGGATAACCAAAGCCTAACTATTCAAGCGGGCCAAATTATAGTTAGATGGGATTCATGTGCAAATCACCAAGGGGTAAGGTAAAATATTATTGCCAAACAGCCAATTAAACTATAATTCGTCACCACACCTAGTTTCTTCTACCTGATCATGTGCAATACACATACTTTTACAGGCCTTGTATGCTTACCTTAACAAAAAATAAGTGACAACTAATAGTTACTTTTGATCACATCTTTAGTGTTTTAAAAGTGCAATTATCCATGATTTTGGCAATCTGATGAACTTGGGATTGACAGCAATAAATGCCAATCTATATGTTCAATGGTACCTCAAGAACACCTCTTTGTTTTAACTGAAGATGAAAAGACCAAGCACTAGCAATTTTTGAGTTTACACTGTTATCTTTGATAATGACAATTTTTTGGGATTTGGGTTTAATATGATATACTCTATCATTACCTGGATTCATCCGCTAATTTCCTATATCTTACTAGATGCTCAAAGGTGGCTGTTAATGTTGTCATAAAAAACAATATAAGTTTGTGTAACAAGGGCAGTTAGTGGTTTCCAGGAGACTTTGGGAACCCTAGTGTTGATTATCAGAGATACTAAAGGCCTTAGATGTTGCAATTTACTATAGAAAGCTCAACAACCCCCACCCCCCAAGAGGGTGTTTTATCTACTACCTTACATTAATGATGTTCTTGACCACTTTGCCAGAGCTCAATATTCTTCAGCATTGGATTCTAATTTCTGGATCTTTGCAGATTTAGCTACTTAAGGGTGACATGAGAAATGCGTCATTATACATCTGAGGACCTCTAACAACCCACTATTATGATATAAGGGCTGTGAAATGCCCCTCAGCCTTACAGCGAGATATTGAGAGTGTTGTGCAATTTAAAAATTAAAATTGCCTTAGTTTATTTATACAATAGAAAAGATTCTTCTAATATGAGCAATGAGCATCCACTCCACTTAAAAATATTACAATGTTTTGCTGAGGCTGATCTTTGAATTAGCCTGCATAAGTGTTTTTTTACAAAGAGAAACTTGTGTAATTGTGGTTAGACATTGATAACTATTGATTATGGCCACAATTGACAAAGATTGAGGCTATCAAAATGATTGATGCGGTAAATTAAATGGATGATATTTAGTTGCTCCATGAGATACTTGGCTACTATTGCCATTTGAATGAGAACTTTAGCAAGATAGGTTAAGTCTTATTTCACTTTACAAAATATCATAAAACTTTTGTTTATATGAAAAACTGCCAGCCGACATTAAACAAATTGACTTTGCCTAACCAAAGGGTCAATACAATGTACCCAAACTTTGATAACCACGCTTGTTTAGAAAAATGAATCACTCACTGACATAGGGGAGGTGGTGCAACAAATCAATTCTTAGAAAGTTAGGAACTACATTCTCTACTACAGTCAGATTAAGGATGTGCATGGACAATCCATATAATATCTGAGAAAAAAGTTTAGTATTAACCCATGCATGTAATTAATCATAGGTCTACGTTCATTGAGCATATATTATGAAAAACTGACCATGCCTTTCTGCGCTGTTTACAGAATTATAAGGAGTCATAAGGGCGGCTGGCCCAAAAGGCTTTAAATGAGAAGCCTACAACACCAAAATTCAGCATCAACGTGGTGTATAACATTAAAATGCTGACGGTGTTTCTCAACTGCCCATTGTGGCCTTATATACTGATCTAGCCTGTGATTTTTTGATAAGGTGGTAATTCAACGCTATGTTAATGAACCTGAAGAGATTTATAGCTCATTAAAAAACCGAGGCAGAATACTTAGTTAATAATGGGAAACTTTACAAAAAAACTAAATAACTTTTTTGTTTTCTAGAACTACTGAGAAAATGACTTAGATATATGGACCTTAGGCGACGGGGCATTTAAAAAATAAGAAAGTTGTTGACACAGTTAAGTTGGCACTATAATTAGTTATATTTGCCTTATGATGTTCCCAAGAGCCTCAGATCATACAAAGAATGTCAAGCTGGAGCTACCTAACAGAGGACACTTCCTATCATTTTGACAAAATCATCTCTTCAAGCACAACATCTTGATTGATGTTGGATTTTTTCATAGTAGCTTCAAGTAATATAGGTATATAAGTATGTCTATTGATTCCATCACTAAATGGGTGGGGTCAAAAGCAGTTAAGAACTTGGTACTACAATGACGCTAGGTTTATAATGGAAAACTTAGCATGGTAATGCTTTCAAAAGTCTATTTTAACTGACAATGAACTAACTTCACTTCTCAAAGAACACTAGCTCAGCGACTTGAGTATATTAGGGGTATTGTCTACAGCATATCTTTCTGAATTAACGGCAATGTAAAGCAATTAAACAGTATTCTTGTTGGTATCCTTCACACTTGATTGATGATAAGACGTCCAGCTGAAACACTCTTCTTGCCCTACACCATTTTGCATATAATCTCGCCTATTACTCTGCAACAAGGCACTATCTGTTAATTTAATATAAGGGAAGCATCTTAAGATACCATAATTTATACTCATGTATCATGAAAAAACATGAGTTACAACTGATACCTAGAGAACCTCGCTCAGACTTTATAACCATCTACAATGCAAAGCATATTTCAATGCGCTGGCTTTCAAAAATTAAGTCTAGTAATTGTATTGTTAGGATTGATGGACCTTACATTCCTTTTTTTAGGGTAATTCAGGTAAATTATGACCATCATTTCTTTGGAAGGACTAACCAATTGGACCACATGTTGAAAGGACCCTTGAGGTCATCTAAAAATCTATTAATCTTCATTCTTAAAGTTCCCACTAAGGTTACCTTACTAACTTGGTGCATGCTAAGATATCTAAAACAACCAGCAAAGTTCTATTCCTATGGTTATAGGCTTTCAGTAACCTATCATACCCCTCATTTTATTCTCCAATGTTTAATCAAGTGGGTATATTTCACAATTGTATTGACTACCTATTTTGTTAACTATTTACCTTATAGCTTACACTTTAATAATATGTAAACAAAGTCTTCAGTTTTTACCCTATGCTAATGTTAGTCTATAGAGATCAACTATGAATTGTATTACCTACGCTCCACACTTAATATATAGTTGCAAAGTTGTAGTATTAAATTTACTTATGATTACCTCCCCCTAGTACTTTTGGTTACTAATGATTGCAAAAGAAAATAAAAGCCTCAATCCTTACAAATGAAACTCTCAATTCACTATTACATTGACAACATTGCCCAGTGATCCTGGATTTATTTATCACATATTATTTTGTTGAATTTATAGGTAACTTAAACCTTAAATCAGCGAAAACATCATTAATAAAGTAATAATTTATTGCTTTGGTATCTTTAAGTGTCTCATTTTATGATTGGATGCTATCAACTATTATAGAAATGCCCCATGCCCTAGACATTCATGCCCTAACCTTTTTTATAATGTATCTATCTTGAAAAGATCTAAAATCTTCACATTTATCAAGTATCAGCACCAATGAGACCCCTGAATTTAAAATAACATATAATGAAAATTATCACTTAGAAGGGGATCTTGCTTTAATTAGTCATGGAAAGACCTATAAGGAGGGGACCTAGTACTGAATCTACTTTGCCACTTTCAGTATTTGATATTAGAGTGTGCTTTTTAGTTTGATTTAAAATAAAAACGTATTTTTGGTAATTTTGTTTATATGTTTTATTTATAACAAGGTACCTGTCTCAAACATTACATTGTAATATTGTGGGTATTGACCTGAGCACCTGAAATCTTACGCCCTTGATCCTATTTCAACATACATACATACCAAAGTTTGAGTATGTATGTTTTATTTTAGTACTTGTGGTGCTCAACCCAAAGGGGGAGCCGCCACACATCTTTATTTGCAAATGAGCCAAACAAAGGGATTATCATAAATTAAAAAAATTCCTAATAGAGCCCCTAGGTTATCAGCCTAGGAAGCCATATCATATGGTGAGGAGGCTTTGGGGAAGCGTTTGTCTGGCACCCGCTTTAGCTGGAAGGCCATGGCAGACAGCATTGGGGTGGGAGCGTCAGCAACATGAGGCATAAGGAGGTATATTTGGGGGGTTTCTTTGTTAATGAGGCTGGCGGTATCCATCACCTCAATGTATAGAGCAAGTTGATGCTCAGCAATTTGGTGAGAGCTGGCACACAAGTAAATAACTTGATGCGCCATTGGGTTTGGGGATAATTAAAGTCAAAAAGAGAAGTTTTTGCTGCATCAATGCAAGTGCAGCTCACACCAAAAGCAAGCTCCTCAATTTCATACTTTTCATTTTCCTCAAAATCATGAGGAAAATTGGGGATAGGAATACCCTCAACAAGGGGCTCCATTGCCCCATGGAGTTGCTGGTGGAGGAGGGTGTTGGCTGGGGCAGCTGCAGCTGCAACTGCCATATCATTGATATTTTATAAATGGGAAACCCGTTTTTTAAATAAAAATGGTTGGAATGCAATTTGGGAGGGTCATCAAAGAACTCCTCCAAAGAGAATGTGGATTTTTAGTTTGATAAAATAGAATATTTTACATGATTTCTGTAAGAGTAGTTTTATATAAGACATTTATTACCCTAATAAAGCATGAATTTGTATTTAGAAAAAATACAATTTATAATTATTTACTTGTTAGATTCAATGGACTAAAAAGTTTCTATATGCCAAATTTCAAAACTTCAGGATCATGTGGTTTATGAGATATAATGATAACTAATGGATTAATTATACTGATTCACTTTTTTTAGCACTTGGTGGTAAACTGCTTCACTTTTTACTATTATGTAGGTACAAATTAAAAGAATTAAAACCCTCTTACTTATCTGTTGCTAACACCCAAGAGGCATATGCATAAAAAATTTTAAACATTAATATTTTTAGAAAAAATGATTTTTATATATGGTTTCCAGATTATAGTTTACGTTATAGTCTTTATTGCTTAGGATATGATTAAAAAATTCCTTGCTTACTCTATATTTGTACATCCAAGCTACAAATACATATCATTTTTATAAACGTAGTTTTGTTGGTTCATTAAAAGGAGTTTTTATACAATCTTCAAATAATTTATAATTTTATAAAAACAAATGTATCTTTAACTAATTTTTTACAATTCAAAAACTACAAGAAAATTAATCTTTAGCCAAACTCCAAATTTTAAATGAAAGTCCCATATTATATCTCTGTTTCTTTATCTAATATTTAAATTTGATGGTAATTATTAGTCTCTTTTATATTTATTATATAAAAAAGGTGAAAATCTTAGATCTTTGGCTTATACAATTGTATATATCATATTATAGATAAGACTTTAAAAATTAATAAATATAGAGTTACATTAATATATTATATTTGATAATTTTTACTAGTTAACAATAAAGCAGAAAATATGGAAAAGAAAGTATTAAATCTATTCCATCTTATTAAAATTCATATTTTATTACAGAATAAGTATTTTCTCATGTATCATGATGTAAGGTTTTTATAATTCCCATATCACCCTGATTAATTAATTTTTATTCTGTCTTATCCGCTGTAGGTGATTTACAATAAAAAACCCTAGTGATGTGGGAGTTATAATTT
The DNA here is from genome assembly GCA_022478985.1 of Massospora cicadina. NCBI lineage: Eukaryota > Fungi > Entomophthoromycota > Entomophthoromycetes > Entomophthorales > Entomophthoraceae > Massospora > Massospora cicadina. The sequence continues at coordinate 112,195 of JAKSZP010015893.1, read as the reverse complement.
AATATGTTAATTATGATTGGTTTTTATACCTTAAGGGATAATAATTAGTTCTCTGGGAATTGATATTGCTGTATTAATGATGTTCCATTATGGAAGAAACTAAAAATGTCTACAAGTGATTTGATTATTGATCTGGATTAATAATTTAATTACCTTGTATGAATCAAAATGGAGTTTGTTGCTGATTGTAAGGGGTTATTAGTAGTGGCTGAGCGTTGACAACGCTTTAGTTGGCAGCAACTTTCTAAGGTATCTAATAGGCAACGTGACCTGCTGTTAATGGGTAAAAGGTCCCATTACCTAAGCAGATTGCTAGGCTACTAAACATAATCCTCTGGAGATGAGTGAAGGCGTTGGGATACTTTCTTAAGATACCAAATTTATGGGGGTGATGTTCTAGTCAGCGGTGGAATCTGACTTGACTAAATGAAGTAAGTATCATTTTGAATGTCTCCTGAAATCAATATTTATAAACAAAAGATGCTGTTACTATTGGGGCGCTAACAGAAGATTAGAGAGTCAGAATTCCCAATATAATTCCCTTGACTTTAAATTAATAAAGCTGAATCTTGATAAAGTCTCATAAATATTTAGACTAATATACTTTTTGCTGTTCTCTTGGGATTATAATTTCATATAAACTTTTCTTTGTCTATATATTGGTTTAAGGTCTCAATGCCTCTTGTGTCAAGAGAGGAAGGGAGAAATTCCCCTGATCTGGAAGTTGTCAACTCTATAGGAAGAAGAAGAGGTAGGATTTATCTTTCTTTTGCTTCAATACCTAAAGCAAAGCAAAATTCGGATTTTTTAAAAATCAAATCATGACTGCTCAATTGAGACAAAGCTTACCAATGTTAATGCAATTGACACCTGCTGCCCTGGACTGGGGTGGTGGTGCGCCGCCATCTGGCATCTTTCAGCTACTGCTGAAGTGCACCTGGGCTGGCTCTGCTAGCCCTCCCAATGCTACTAGGCATTATGTTCCCCCTTGGGACTTGACACACCACCTCATAAGCTCTCAGGCGGTGCTCCAGAGCCCTTTGGTTCTCCCATGGAGCAATTTGAATTTTGGCCTCCAGGTCAAATATGGAAATCTCTTCCCATATGCAAGTGTTGCCATCATTGAGATGGCCATGGTGGTTTTCAAACCTGCCAGCTATATTGATTTCCACCCCTTTAAGGGGTATTTCAACCTTAACTTTCATTCTGAAGCTGATGCAGTGGCAGCAGCCAAGCTGCAATTAATTTATAAAAAATTCCTTTGCCCACCATTTGCACCTGGCTCCCAGATGAGGCCACTTTGGTGGTCCAGTTCGCCAGGTTGCCCTCCTTCCTTTCCCCTGAACGCCTCTGCCATGAGCTCACAGAGGGTTTGGCCATTTACAGCGCAGACCCCATGTTGCAGTTCATGGTGCCCCATGGGGCAGATCAGCTGGCAGGCCCTCACGCCTTTGCGACAATCTGCCCATTTAATTGTGACACTCATCTTGTGATTCCCCCTGCACCATGATCAGGTCTGCCCCTGATCATCCTTTTTGGTGCGCATCAAAAACGGCCATGCCATCTGCCCCTTGTGCTTTGAGCTTGACCACTCAAAGTGCAAGTGCCCCACAGTTTCCACTTCTACTGCTTCCATTGCCCCTCCTTCCAGCACTGCCCCAGCAGCTGCCTCGCCCCAATTTTTTGAATGGGGTGTGATTATCCCGCCCCACCCTCAGGTAATTCTGGCGCTGCTTCAAAAGCAGCAGCCAATCAGAATTTAAAATTTTTAAAAAATTTGAATAATTTGGCCAGGGTACAGAATCCTGAGTTGATGGCTGTAACAGTTTCAACTGAGCTTCCATGGTTGACTGTTTGTAGCCAATCAGGTTCCGCCACCATACCAACTCCTGTGACTGGGCCAGCGCTAGCCAAGCTTGATTCATTTTGAGTGCCTCAATTGGATTGATGATAGCGACAGGCCATACAATCTGAAGCCAGATTTTTCTTTGGAGGAGTTTTTATTGATCCTCCTGATTCACACCCCCGCTGTTTTCGCTCTAAAAGCAGCTTTCTAAATTATAAAAATATCAATCAAAAAGAAGTGGAAGCCACAGCTGCCCCTGCCAAAACCCTCCTCCGCCAACATCTCCATGGGGTGATGGAACCCCTAGTTGAGGGTATTCCCATCCCAAATTTCCATTCTAATTTTGATGAAGATACTAAATATGAAATTGAGGAGCTTGCTTTCAGTGCAAGCCAGGCTTGCATCAACGCAGCAAAAACCTCTCTTTTTGACCCCAACTATCCCCAAACCCAAAAGTGCATCAAGTCTTTTACTTGTGTGCCAAATTTCATCACTTTTGCTGAGCATCAACTTGCTCAATATGTTGAGGCGATGGATACTGCTGGCCTCATAAATAAAGAAAAACCCCAAATATACCTTCTTATGCCTCATGTTGCTGACGCTCCCACCCCAATGCTGTCTGCCATGGTCCACCAGCTAAAGCAAGTGCCGGACAAATGTTTCCCCAAAGCTTCCTCGCCTTCTGATATGGCTTCCTAGGCTGATAACCTAGGGGCTATATTAGGAATTTTTTAATTCATGATAATCCCTTTGTTTGGCCCATTTGCAAATAAAGATACGTGGGGCTCCCCCTTTTGGGTTGGGCACCACTAGTGCTAAAAAAGAAGAGGTATGATTTTTCTTTTCTAAATTATTTCAAGTATACTTAAGAATCAGAAGGAAGAGCGTTAGCACTGTCTAGCGTTGAGGGCATACTTAATTTTTTTGTGATGAGATCAACTAATATAATAGTCTACATACTATTATCAACCCATTCAATATTATATCAACAATTTATTCAACGCACACATTAAACCTGTGCAGCAAACCTCAAAGAGTTTACAATTGATCATCCTATTTTATAGATAAAGTATTAAAAATTAAACTCTATACTTACTTGCACATTAAAACAATGTGTAGTAAGCTGCGCAGATGATAGCAATAATTAACTAACTAAGCCAAAGTAGCGATTGACATCAATAATGTATATGTGGTTATAAGCCTATCTATATAAGTATAGCTACAAGGGCATATAAGAATATATCTTCTTTGACTTATGTGTTTCCACACTTCTATAATTATAATTTGTGGAAAAAAAGGATTATATGACACCATGAAACTAAGTAGTATGCCTAAGCTTTTTCTTAACTGAGTGCATCATTTCAGGATCAATTGTAGTAAAAGTAAAAATCGTCTATACATCTTGCAAGTCTAGATAAGTTATATCTTCTTATAAAATGTCATCTTTGGTTCTTAATTTTAGACTTAAATATAAACACATAATATAAATTCTGAACCAATAACAGATAAAATATCATAATTCAAAACTTACTATAGCTTAAAGTGATTAAAAATTCATTCTAGTTTATACATAGAAAATATAGATTTTAGAATTTAGTAAAATGGTGATATTAACTTAACTGTCTTATATAATGTTTTAGCTTAGCTTGGAGGACAAAGAATAAACTCATTATAAATTTTTTTGTTTTAATTGAAGTCACATAAACTAGATACTATAACCTAAAAAATATTTCAAAGGTATTAAAGAGCTAAGATATAATGTAAATCTTATGAAAAGGTCTCTTTAAAATTTTAATTGGAGGCCACAACATGCCAAGTTTTTCCAATATATGCTTTACGATATTTTAAAAAATATGATCCATATGAATTTGTTTTTATTGTGGACTTGACCTCTGACAGGCCAACTATTAATTTCATGACCTCTGAAATACTTGAGGAAGATATAGTTGAGTATAATTTTTTTGGCTTAGATCTATATTCTCAGTGATCTTTCAAAGATGATACTATTAAAATTAAAATTAGGAAGCAATCAGTTTTTAAAAATGGTATAAACTGGAACTAGCACTAAGATATATCTTATTGTAAAGACTGTATATTTAAAGAACAAAAAACAATAAAAATTATGACTCTTTTATTGAAAAAAGTTTAAGAGCATGATAGTATCTTCCCACAGCTTGCTTGATGTAAGTTTATAAAAATAATGATAGAATGTGTTTTTAGCAGCTAGTTAATTTACTCATGTGAGCTCTAGTTTATTATTTAAGGTGGGTTGACCTTGGGACAAATATACCACACTAAAATTTTTCTAGCTGTTGCAGGCTTTGAACCCAAATATCTGCACTTAGGGTGGAAGCAGTTTTAACTGCTTGGATAACTACTCTTATTTTTTCATAAAAACTCCATACTTTATTTAAAGTAAATTTAAGGGAAAGTAAGAGGGGAGGGCGGAATAAAGGCGATTTAGTCAAGGGTAAAAAGGACCAGGGGTTCGAGCTGCTAGAGTTCTAGCACCTCTGACCATTGCTGATTGGCAATCCCCATTGCTAGCCACAGTTCTAGCATTGGCAGGCTTACAGGCCATTCAATTCTCAGTTGATTAGTTGCCTCATTGCATAAAATGAATGATCCAGTGGGGAAAGACCAAACGTGTAGCTTTATAACACTCAGGGATTAGGCACGAAAATTTTGAGATCTGATGGAGCTGATTGGAAATAATCCAAATGGTCTTCAATACCAAACCTCTGTGGTGGGGGCACTCATTGCTCAAAACCTTGGCAATAAGCGCACAGTGAATTACCTATACACAATAATGGTAAATGAAGGCTTGTAGTTGGATTGGAGCCATTTTCAGGGTTTTTGTGAAGAAAAGATCCTGCAATGGATGTATTCCCAGTGGTGATTGTTCTCCTGATAGGATATAGTGCATAGTGAATCAGTATTTTTTGAACATGGTGCATATATAGAAACAATGGGCTATGTCTGCTTCCAGTTCAGCACATATAGGGCATTCTTTGTGCTGGTAGTCTGACCAACTGTGCTTGCCCAATTTGAATGCCCAATTTAGGATCTGCCAGGTTACCAAACGCTGTTTGGCAATTACCAAATGGGAGTTCAGGCCTAAGATCAACTCCTTCATCAGGTAGTTGGTGTCATAGCCTTTGGTAGTCCAGTCATTTAGGATTTGTGGACAGGTGGGTGGATTGCGCCCCAGTTTCAGGACTAGGTCCCCATATTCTATCAGCATCAATTTGTACCTTATTCTGATCGACTTGGTAGCGTATTCATCAGTAATTTTGGTTACGCTCCTCCAAGATTGTTGCGTCAATCATTGTAGAATTATATGCTTTGACGTCCCTTTGAATTTGGTTAGCTTCTCAGTCTGATCACTCAAATGACCATCCACCCTGGTGCACGGCCCAATTGCATAGTCACCAGTTGTGTGGAGTACCTTTTCAGGAGGTTATCTGTGGGTGATGCGCCATCCATTCATGTATTAAGTGGGGAGAGACCAGCTCTTGGAGGCCTTGAGCTCTTGCCCAGTTCACACCCCATGCTAGGGTCGGGCAGCACATGTGCATCTGTGTTAGCTTCAGGAAAGACTTCACCCATATATGCCAGGCATGAGATTTGAAGTCCAGGAGGCCCATGCCTCCTTAGTTCTTTGGTTTCAACAGGGCTTCCAGTGGTATCAGCGCCACCTTTGCCTTGAACCACAAGAAGGTTTGGAGCATTGACCTGATTTTCTTCTCTAAGTTCAGGCTCATTGGCAGCACATGAGCAACATACTACAACTTCGAGAAAATGAAGATTTATATTGCCTGCACTTTCTCCTCAAGGCATAGTCTGGCGCTTTTCCAGCATGCCATTCAGATCAATAAGCTTGACAATACTTCCTGTTCAGTCTCCAGTACCGCTGGTCCCTTATCATTGAAGAGTATCCTGAGGTATCAGACTGTCTGGGAGTGCATGATTGGCGTTGTGTAAGTTGGTGGGCTGAAGCTCAGGTTGCTGACCCTCATCACTGAGGTTTTTGTCAAGTTGATTTTTTCATTCAATGCTAGCTGATAGAGGTTTAATAATTCCTCAGCGCCCTGGAGGTCAGTCAGTGAGCTTATGCCTAATACCATATTGTCAGTAAATGCTAGCATCTTCAGTGGCATTTGGTTAGTGTGGACTAAACCCTGGAGCTTCGCGTCCACTGCCACCAGTAGAATGTTGGCTGCAAAGTTGAAGAGTATCAGTGACATAGAGTTGCCTTGTCAGAGACCTTGCCTGACTGGGATTTCATTAGTTATGCCATCTGCGACAATCACCTTCATTACCAGGACTGAGTACAGCGTCATTATCCGTGCTTGAAAAGTGTCAGGGATACCGACTGCCTTTAGTGCCTTGTGAGGGAATGACCACACTACTCGGACATATGCCTTTTCCATGTCAAGGAACATAAGGTACCCCTTGTCTGATGCCCCTTGCATCCAGGAGTATGCTATGGACTGAACCAATGCTGTCCCATATACTATGGCCTTTGAAAAAGCTGTTCTGGGCCTTATGGAACATGTGCGGTGCTGTTGCTATCAGTCGATTAGATAGTATGCGCATGAGCAGTTTATAATTGGCGTTTGATAGCACAATTGGGCACCAGTTCTGAAGTTGGCGTCTGAGGCCCTTTTTGTACAAAAGTACAATTCAGGTCTCTTGGCCTCCCAGAATTTGCTGGTTATTTTGTAAACAGTGGTTGAAGAGGGCTTTGAGCTCCGGCGCAATGCAGTCTCAGAATATGCTGTATATTTCTGCACACATATCATTGGGGCCTGGTGCTTTCACTCTTGGTGACTCCTTAAGCGCCCTCTTAACTTCACTGATAGAGATTTCAGCGGATAGCTTGGCAACATCTTCCGGCGTACAGCCCCCTAGTGCCAGCTTGGCCAGGTCAATATGGGTTTTTGTCATTGATTTGCTTGTTTCTCGTGTTAGAAAAGATCACCATAAAAAAGCTCAACCTCTCGCTTGATTGTTTTAGGGTCTGTTGATACTTCCCCTTCTACTGTCTCCACTTACCGTACCTTAGCCTTGGTACAAATTTCCTTGAAATGTTTCAGGCCCTCCTTGGCCATTATCCCTGCTAGACTCTGATATTGGTAAGTCACATTGGTACGTCTCTATGAGTCTTTCTTCATCATTATGGCCTGATACTTTTTGTGTGTTGTTCAGTACTCACTCCACCAGTCCTCACTATCCCACCAGGTGAGCCTCAGCCTTTCTAATTTTGATTTCAGCTGCTTCACAGCGGCAGTTTGTTTGTAAGAGGTCGCTTTTTCAAACTTCATAATATCATGCTTCATTTTTGCTTTGATCCAGGTCCATCGTTCTATAAGGTCCAACTCTGGGCGGCTGTCCAGATATGCTACCAGTTTATCCAGTCCAGCATCAATATTTCAGCGCCATTCCCTGTCCCTCAGCGTGGCTGGTGCCAGTTTCCACTTGCAGTTCCTCAGAGGTTCATCAGGGTCGATATTCAAGCAGATGACCATGTGGTCACTTTCAGCATTTATGCTAATCTTGCTGTTGGACGTCATCATCTTGAGATCCGATGACACTAGGATGTAGTCTAAATGTAATCCTGACAGTGGGGATCCAGTGGCGTCATATGACCACCACTTTAGGTTGGCCAGGTCATTGTCCTCTTCGTTAATCATTAGGCACATCCCCAATTTGACTAGGTAATTGAGCATCTCGTCAGTCTTACTGTTGGGACATTATCTTGTCAGGAATGTATCCTGGCTCACATTTGTCCAACAGTTCAGGTCACTTGATATTGTGATTGTTACTTCAGATGGCACTTCCGCTAAGAATTCCCAAAAATTATGATTTTGTGGTGCTTCAGTGGGGCATAGACTGCTACCACTTGTATGATCCTGCCAGTTTCTCTGTTTGGAGCCATCGCTATCAAGATCCTACTGGTGTGAATTTCTTCCACAAATTCCAGGTCTATTTTCTTGTCCATTGCGACTATCACCACGTGGTCCATCCATAGGGCTTGGTAGCTCATCTGGCAGGACAACGGGTGGTTTTTTGCATCACAGTTTGAGCTCAGCACCATTTCCTTTTGGTTACCAGCTTGTGTTTAAGAATTAAAATGAAGTCAATATTATTATTAGTTTTAAAATGATGCATTTTCCTCCTCCTTGTTTGTATGCTTGCCATCCCCCGAGCATTTGTAGTTGCTATCCTCATTTCCAGCTGTCTGACCCATGGGTATGAAATTTAGCATTGTCTGGGTTGTGAATCAAGTCCTGTACTGAGGTCTGGTTGGTTGATGATGGTGGCATCGATGGTTGGCGGGGTGCTATATTTGGTTTTTGGGGTCAGTTGGTTGGGTTTGGGATTATATTCCTGGGCATCCTGTGTACTGGGAATTTGGTCGCCATCCCCATCTACCTGTCTATGGATAATGGGGATGGTTTTAAAATTAGGTCTGGGTGCCCCTTGTCCCCTTCTGGTGGAGCGGCAGATTCTCCCTCATCCATCAGTTGGATTTGCACCCTTTAATTTGATTTAACGGCAGAACTCAATTTTTTAGTTGGTGATTGTCTGTCTGATTTTATCAACTTCATCGCTCCTGATTATTTTTCACCAGTCACCTCAGGTTTATTTGCTGATGACTTCCAATTTGATTTAGTATTCACTTTTGTCTTGTCAGGCTTCAATTTCGATTTGCTGGCTTCCTGCATTCACTCTTGCTTGGGAGACTTTTTTGGGTTCGCCTTCTGCCATCTTTCCTCCTTGCGGACCATCCATTCTACTTGGGTTAGACGTTTCTCTGTTGGTCTGGGGTCAGTTCCCTCATCCATTGCGTAAGATTTGGGGTTCATATTTATAAATGGTTTGTCATCCACTTCAGGTCACTTTGCCACTTATTGTTCCCATGCTTCTCTATGTGCCAGGTCCAATTCTTGTTTCTGGCATTTCATATCCGCTACCTCTGTTAGGTTGCGTGGGATACATTCTCTGGCTTTTGGGTGGAGATAAGTCTTGGTACCCACTTTGGTGATTCCCCCAATGGGGTCATATTCATATTCCCATGTAGTTTTACCTTTACAATGGTGGCATTGAGTCATTGTGTGTCTGGTCTGGTAACAGAACTGGTACACTTGTTTGGCATCCTCCTGTTTGACGTATACTACCCTATTGAGGCTGGGCAGGCGGATGAATTGGGGTAGAGCAATTTTGTTTAGCTTCATCCAGGGTTTCAGTTTGTACAGCGCTTCCACTGTCCAGGGGCGCACTTTGCAATGTAATCACCACCAGCTTGCCAAAATTCTCATACTTCCCCATAGTAAAACAATCCAGTCCAGATCGCTTTGTGCACCCACTCCTATTTGCAATCAGTGGGGAGATTCTGGAAGGTTACCCACCTTACAGTTTGGTTAGCATATCTGGTCAATTCCATTTGCAGATAAATCCCCTTGTATTTGATGCTGATTTCAAGGAGTTTATTGCGGTCCAATTTTCCTGGGATCACTATATCTATATAGCCCCATTTGGGTGCCCAGGGATGATCAAAGTCCCCTCCAGCTAGGACTTTGTCAAGTTCCTGATAAATTGACATTATCAGGTTGGACCATTCCTCCTCCACTAGCTGCAGGTGGATTTGGATAGCATCCTTTAGGTATGATTTTGGTGCCTGGCAGTCTGTAAAGCCCCCGCTGATCAACTGACAGATGTACTCAATGTGGCTCCCTGCTCTGTTCCAGGTGTTGTCTTTGATATGCGCTGCCGCAGCGCTGTAGGATTTGGTTTTTGCGTTTGGTTTAGGTACTTTGGCGGGGGTCTTTCTTTTCAAATTTCAACTTACCGATTTTTCAAGGCTGAACCCCTGGTCAAGGAATGCTTCGATCTGATGGATGCTGATACCTTGGCAGCTGATACTTTTAGCCATTTGCACTCTGATCTCGAGGCTCTGCCACTCTAGGGCATCTGACAGCAAGAACCCAGTCAGTACCACTTGAGGGAAGATTCTGGGCTGCACGTTGGGTGGAGGTATTTTTGAAGGACCTCCAGCGTAATTGAGCTACGCTGGCACCAGTCCCTTACTGTGACACTATTCCAGCCCTCATCTGTAAATACTCATGCCATGGCTGCTGGAACACCTGCTTCACTCCATTGGAACTCTTTGGAGGGGGTGAAGCCTTCAGCGGCATATGAGGCCACTAACATCAGTTCTGGGTCGGATTGCTTCCAATCTCAGATAGTTTTAATGCAGATCCCCGCTTTGAGCCATTCTCAGCCCAAGTCTGGGGTCGTGACCCCTTTCATCGCTATTGCCACCTGTGGTGAAATCTCATGTTTCATCCACAGCTGGGCTAGTTCAGCGCAAACCCCACTGCATCCCAGTCTGCAGCTTCAGCAATTGTTGCGGTATTGCGCCATATTTTCCACTTTTCAATTGGGAATGGTCATCCTCTAAGAGTTTTGTGAATTGGTTTAGTCACCCCCAGCTCTGCCCATTTGTGCACTAGGTCCATACTGGCCCCGCTTGGAACCAGTATTTCATCTCCATTGGTGTGAATCTGTTGGAAGACCAGTTGATGGCCTCTTCAAGCAACCAATCCTGGAAGGGTCCCCATTCCACCACTTTTTCCTTTGTCCAGCCCGCTTTCATCAGGTCTGATGCATTGGCTGGTGGAATTTGATGTATACAACCAGTGTAAGGCCTCAGTGGCCTAAAACCCAGCCATGATCCATGGTAGTGCCTCCTCTGGGGAGAAAGTAGTGTTATACCATTCCAGTGCCATGTTCACTGGAATGGAGTTTCAGGCCCATTTGAGGGCAGTAGAGGCATTCAGGAATCATTTTGCATACTTGGCTAAATCTGTTGTGTTGAGGCCTGAACTCCCAATAGCTTGGGCGTACATGCTGTAATGCCTGCCTTGTTGTACTCCATCGCATATAAAAGGTTGATGCCAGCCTCCATCCAGGCCTTTGCATCCACCAGTTTTAAATCTTTGCGGATTGCAGCCTCAATCACCTTGTTCTACATGGGGATTTTCATCCATTCCAGGGTGTCTTTGGTCCTAACTCATGATGCCTTGAATAGTACCACCATTTCAATCAAGATTTGGGTGTCAAGCCAGCATTTAGCCATTCTGGTGGAAAATTTGTGGTCTTGCAACATGGCTGCGATGACTGGTTTGATACCTTTGGAGACCCACTGAGTCTCCATAGAGTATGGGAACTGGAGGGCCTCCCATTGTTTGACCTCATGGGTGGACACTCCTCAGCGTGCCAACATGTCTGACTGTATCAGGGTGTATTTTATCAGGGCCCTGGCTACTGATTTAACTGCTTTCAGAGTTTCAGCCCCTTCTGGTAGTACTTTTAGTTTTTTCATCAAATTTTCTTGGGTGTCTAATCCCTCAGATTTGGTCCCTGATATAGTTTCACCCCCATCGGTGTTAGTCCTCAATGGATTGTATTGGTTTGGTGATTGGCTATTTAGAGATCTGGCCATCAATTCATGGCTGAGCTAGAGCCCCCTGTTGACATGAATTCATTGGGAATTGCACCTGATGGTGTATTGGGGATCACGCCTAATGATTTTCTCATGTTGCCAAATCAATTTTGGTTGGGGACCATACACCCCCCAACTGAGCCTTTTCAGAATTGGAGCCTGACTTCTTCTTCACTCAAATACCCCAAGCAGATTTAGTAAGTTTCTCCATGTCAGTAGAAAACTTTTTATAGCTTTGCTCTGTTGGTTTGAGCTGCTGATTTTTGTCAATCAAATCCGAGTCAGTTTTAGATCCTACCAATACTTCATCTGGGTTTTTTGTTTTTTCCACAATTTTCTCACCCTGCGAGGCCCCAATCCCCTCTACTGGTTGAGGTTCAGTGGGGAATATTCATGACACCGCTGTTCTTGGCGTTGGGCCTCACTCCCCAAATGTGTCTCTTGTTGGCAGTCACCAATCCTAGGGATTTGACCCCATTATCCATGCTAGTCGCAAGGGCCTCATGACCCATCAACGCATTCACGCGTTTCATTGTCATTAGTGTTGCCAGATCATTATTTGACGTAGATGTGTTGTATTGCCCTTCCCCATTTCTAGTCATGTGGGGGCTTGGGCCAGCGGGAAGTTCATTATATGGTACGTCCATTGTAGCATCCTTCCAGATATTATTGTTGATTAATATTGGTGCAGGCAAGTCATCTGTTTCTATATGCTGCGCACATATGGGCAGATTAATTTTCCTACGCTTGGGTGGTTGGCTGTTGTTCACTGCTCTATAATTGCAGTGTGCACTGGCAGTTGGTTGCTCTCTCAATTCTTGTTCAGTTCACTTTTTGATTTAAAAAATGTTGTATGTGATAGAGAAAGCCAGCTAACCACCCTTAGGAGTGAACTCTAGTTTATAATAGCCAGATTTGGCTAATTAATAGCTATATAGAAAAGCTCTACTGGGTCTAGGTTGTTTATAGTGATATCTGAGAATACTAAATTCAATTTTGATATAAATATATATGCCCACAGAAGGTACTTAATACTATGGTCTCCATTTTATTTGGACACAATAGATATTTAAGGTATTAGTATTTTCTAAAATTCACTTCTGTAATATCATTATATAACCTTGTGATTAACCCACATTCCAAGGTAGCTAAAAATCAGCTAATAATGTGAAACAAAGTAATTTGACTTACAATTAACACCTGCTTCTTAAATTATGATCAAGGGGTCAATAATTTTTTATTTATTATTATTTAAAATCATCATTAAATCTAAAGCTTTCAATAAATTAGTATCTTCCAACTATTAATTTACTTAAATCTCAAATGGTATATAGATTTGCCCACAGTTATTTTAAATCTATTGAACTGCCTTTAATATAATTTTTCATGATTATACCAGGGTGATAATGAAACGTTTTGCTATGAAGGTTCAAAGCTAATTAATATTTTCTACTTATAAAGAAATGTGGCCAATAATCAAACTATCTCCAAGGTTTTTTTGTTTTGAGAGTTATTATGAATAACTCTCAAACTCGAAGGATAAGCATAATGAATATATTTTGATATCAATATTATAGATTAGCTAAATAATTTATTAGTTTTTTAATTATAAGTATAAATTACAGCTGATATCTAGCAGAAGCCTTTTAACTCAATTATTGATTTTTTAGGTTAACGTTATGTTTATTACTTATCCTTTTGTTGTATAAAACAAAATATTAGTAAGTGCTAATATTATAGGTAAACCCTGCAAATAGTATAAGCTGCAAACCTGTTCTACGCCCATGTGATGAGCATTTTTGATAAAAAAGTTTGGTTAGCAGTTATAAACTTTTATTTGTTGACAAGTTTTATGTTTTGCCTACCAGTTTGTTAGGTATTTGGGTGATTTAATTATTTAATAAATGATTTTTATAAGCAGATTATAAGTGTGATCAATTTATTAAGTTTAATTGTTTTTCTATATGTTTGGTGGTTATATAGGAATTTTATAGGCCCAATAGTTTTGGATACACAGATGAGGATTTTGTCAATTTACAGGTTCACTGTTTTTCCAAGCAATTAATATGTTTTGATTTGATATGTCAATGGATTTACCTAAATATTTGGTATTTTTATTCATTTAGTAAGGTTTTTGATTTTGACTAGGCGGTTCATGATGCCAATGACTAAAAACATCTCCTAATGTGTATACTATACGCAAACTGATTAATAAACCAAATCACCACCACTGTTAAACTAAAAAACTTATCAAATTAAACAAATCAACCTCCATGTAACCAAAACCATTGAGCCTATCAAATTACTCAGATAACCACCAAATGGATTGCAAACTATTGCAACTATCTGTTCACTTGGTTGCCCGCCATATGCTTAGTTTTGATTATTAACCTATTTTTTTAGTACTAGATGGCTGATTATTAACCTATTTTTATTTAACCGAGGCAAGCCGACCAGGGGACAGACATTACCGAAAGAAAGAAACGACATGAAACCTGAACAGGGTCAACTCCGTCGAAGAAAGTTTTTCCACCTCCGGATCGGGACTCAAATTTTTCTGGTTACGTCATGGGTAAGGTTTTCGTGTTATTAGACCTACTAACCGCCAATAGCTTCCTTTGGCTGGCATCCCGATCGATGTGCGAAGGGCGGGAATCGAACCCGCAACCTTCAGGTTGGTAGCCGTACGCCCTTACCAACTCGCCTTCCACCCCCTTGATTATTAACCTATTAATTGACCAAGAACTCAAACTTCATATAAACCTATAAACCTATAAAAAATCCTAATCATTAACTACATAGCAAACCCATTGAGCTTATCTAAAAACTAAATTAACAAGTCACTTGGCAAACTCATTGAGCCTACAAAATTACCCAGATAACCACCAAACAACTTGGCAAGTCATTGAGCTTGTCAAACTGCCCAAATAAGCATAAACCGCCAGCTAAAACAGTATCTGATTCACATATAGTAAATATCATTTTTATATCATATCAATAAATTTTTACTTGTAATATACAGAATATATAGGAGAACATACATAATTACATTATAGTAATTTATAAACTATATGTGCCTGGATTAGTTTAGTTTGATGTATTTTCTTAGGAGACAATGTACATATATAAATATATACCCACAATAAATATTGGTTATAGAAATCAATTGAATTAATAAATCAATCAAATAAGTTTAAAAAGTTTTTAAGCAACTGAAGAAATTTTAAAAATATAAAATTGATAGTGGATACACCATATAGCCCAATGATTTTATAGATGTTATTTTTATAATCTATACAACTTGATTTACCAAGAAAAACTTAAAAAATTATACTAAAAGTGTAGTATATTTTAATTTTTTTATAAACATATGAATATCTTGATAATACAAAAAATTATAAACCTAGGTTTAGTACAAAGTTAATTAGGTTATTAAATTTATAAAATGATTTATGTAAAGATCATTGTAAATTATAAATAGAGCTAATTAGAAGTCCCAGTTTAGCATTTTTTAAAACTATAGCTAATGCCTCTAGTAGTTTTAATTATGTTATAAATCTCTATTTACAAAAAATTTAGATATAATTAGTCAAATTAAGAAAACTATATATATTCTTTTATATTTTTAATGTCTTCTGACTTTGTACCAGATATCCTTTTTATAACCTAAAATATCTCTATTACAATAAACTTTCACCAGGATATATAATTATAATTTCTCTATGCAAAAAAAGTATCAAGAGAACTTTAGTTACAGATAAATTATAGACTAGCCAAATCACACAGCGCTTTTTGGGATTACAATTAAAAAGATTATACCTTACTTTTTAACTATAAAACAATATATATCCATTGATAGATGTAGGAAGTATTTTATCTGTAAAATTAATGATTAACCACCAAGCACCTTATCAAAACCTTTTTAGAATTACCCAAATAGTAACAATTTTCTAGTTATAAATATAAATTAATCCGAGTCTAAGGTATTTTATATATTTTAGTATTTACTTTTCATTTTTTTGAGGATTTAAAACTACTTATATTTAAGGGGGTGGAAGGCGAGTCGGTAAGGGCGTACGGCTACCAACCTGAAGGTTGCGGGTTCGATTCCCGCCCTTCGCACATCGATCGGGGTGCCAGCCAAAGGAAGCTATTGGCGGTTAGTAGGTCTAACACGAAAACCTTACCCATGACTTAACCAGAAAAATTTGAGTCCCGATCCGGAGGTGGAAAAACTTTCTTCGACAGAGTTGACCCTGTTCAGGTTTCATGTCGTTTCTTTCTTTCGGTAATGCCTGTCCCCTGGTCGGCTTGCCTCGGTTGAATAAAAAACTACTTATATTTATTTATTACATAAAACGGTGTGCCAAGTTTTGTTGAAATTGGTCCAGCAGTTTAGGAGGAGATGTAGAATATGCATACCCACATACTGTAACAAATGGGTGTGTAAGTTATGATTTCCCTAACCCCTGACCCAAGTAATTTTGTTGCAGCAACTTTGCTTACTAATTTTTCATCTGAAAATGTTGGCTAAATTTCAATACCAATCAGGTTAGACTTTAGTTTAGTTCTCAGATAGCCATTGATTCTGATATTGAAAAAAAATTCAGGCTACATTACTCTACAGACTTTATTTTCAATTTTCTTTTAATAATAATAGGGTAATTTTATTACTCCAAAATTTGGTTTCCATCTACCACTTTGCCCCATAAATTAAAATAATGATCAGTTAATTTATATATATTTATCTTATATTGCAATATTATTATGTTTATTTGTCAGTGTCATCAAGGACAAAAAAGACAATTGGTGCCATTCCTAACTTTATTGGTACATAAGCAACTCTAAAAGACTTAAAGGAGAGTTTGTCTTTGCCACCATACCAAGCAAAGTGGGTTAAACGTGAGTAGGACATGTGTTGCAGATTTTGAAATCTGCAAAAATGGTACAATGCTAGTATGACAGTCTAATACTATGAAGACTGATGACCCTTGCTCTTAAGCCTTTACCATCTACCTTTCACTTCAAGTTTTCACAGGAACTCCCTAACATAGGGTAGCCAACAACTTCACCCTTGAGAAAAAGACTACATAGTAGGCCCAATGCCCTACACTCATCTGAGCAGACTGGCTTTGTCCTATCATTGATCCCAGTATGCCAGGGTAAATATTCATAAGTTCCTCATTGTCACCTCACCAGACAAGTAAGACTTCACAGAGTTTTTTAGCTTCAGGCATTTGTGTGGTGGCACTGACCATCCCAAGAACCTTTGATACTATTTTAAAGCTCAAGGATAAACATCATATAACACAATAAAGGGTATGTGAAAAAGGTTTACATAAAAAATTGAAAAATATATTCGGGGGACAATTTGCAATCAAATGCTTACCTATCATATAACCTTAGCCTCAATTTTTGGAAACTACAAAATACAAAAAACTATTTAGAGTTGGTATTAATTATGATAGATCAAAATTAAATTTAATACAAAACTATCAAAAATCCTCAGCATCTATCACCAATCTGTATTATTCCATCATTAATTGTAGGAATCTTTCTGTTTATCAGACAGCATAAAAATAACTATTGGTGATTATACCAATATGCAAAAATAACTTCTACCAAAAGTTCAATAAAAACAATTCAAGAAGATAAACTGGATTAATTGGGGTGCCAGCCAAAGGAAGCTATTGGCGGTTAGTAGGTCTAATAACACAAAAACTTACCCATGATTCAACCAGAAAAATATGAGTCCCAATCTGGAAGTGGAAAACTTTCACAATGGAGTTAACACTGCTCAGGTCTCATGTTGATTCTTTCTTTCTCTATTTTGGTAATGTCTGTCCCCTGGTCAGCTTGCCTCATATAAATAAAATAGAAGCTAAATTAAAACTGAAAACATATTAGTCAATCTTTTTTGAATTGGATAAATCAATTGGCAACTGTGCTAGTAAATTTGATTGCTACTTTGGTATTTATTTAGAAATACATGATCTGATTAAAAAACACCATGCTACATCTGAGATTCCAACATAAGATTTATAAGAATGATATTCTAAATTTGAAACTTGTATAGATTACCATTTGTTCAAGAAACTATTTCTTGGTGTGGGTTTAGTTTTTCAAATGCTTTTAGGAACATGTGAGGATCTGAGCGGTAATTATTCCAAACATAAACTCATTATGATAGAGTGATGGCATTGTTTCAAGCTAACCTAACCCTATCGTCTATTAGATCAGCTAAGTCAACCTCCATTGTGGTTGGGAGATTGAGGGATGTTATCTAAACTATTGGTGTATAAGGCCTCTTTCAGATGCCATGTAACCTCCAGGGGAATCATTTAAGCTTTTCATGACACCTAGACTGCTAAATGTAAATCTCACTAACTACCAAAATGAGAAGGTTAACCACTTTATAAAAGGACAAGCAAAGTTATCTGATGTTGCTTAGGATTATGAGCTTGCACTGAGACTAAAGGCTAGGCCATCACTACGTTTGAGCCACTCAGACTAACAGCTTTGTTGTTGCCCGCATGGCTATTGAGCTGGTTATCCTAAATCTACTTTGTAAATTTATAATATTTTATGTAAAACTCTAACAAAATTTTTTGTTTAGTTTGGGTGAGCAAATTGGTGAATTATTTGATGATGTTTTCCATTTCTCATCCACTTTCCCAAATAGATTGATTTTATCACTCTTAATTATTTTGTTTTGGGAGAGAAATTTGGTGTATTGGTCAATATATTTGCCAGTTCTCACCCACTCACCTAAATTGATTAAAGCTATCAGAATCAAAGGTTTCAGGTGTCAGTCAATAAGTACGTCAGTGAATGCGTTTTATTAAGTAGATATATGTTGTTTAACGCTTATGAGCTAAAGAGGATCTTCTTTTAGTGAAGGGTAATGTAAAAATGTGTTTTAAGTTATTGTTTCACTAATGAATGACCTAAGAAATTATATATAAGCAATGGTTGCTTTTTGATTTAGTTGTAAGGGAATATAATAAATATCGATGTATTTAACAAAAGATAAATACAAAATTGTAAATTCTTGGCAAGCTATCAATGCTGGTACTAATCAGGCTTCTACACCAAAGTTACAAAGATATATCTAACTCTAGTTTGCTTTTAAGTTAAAGTTATAGCCAATTCATAGGTGTCAAATACTAACAACTCAGGTCATAAACTTTTTTAAACAAGTTAATGCATTAAAGAGTAACTCTTTGGGAACCTCCAATAAAACTTTAGTACAAAAATAGATGTTATAAATTGAGACTAAAAGCACACTATAGTATCAAACACTGAAAAACTAAGGAGTTCATGGTGGATAATCTTAGTTATAGTAATATTATTACAAGCTACTGTAAAAAACTAGGTCCCATCTTAGATGGCAGGCTTTTTATTATTTTTCTAATAACTGCTTCTAAAAGGTGAAAAACAATTAGTAACTCAAAAGCACTTGGAAAATTTGGGAAAGCTTCATAATTTTTAAAATGATTAGAGACTATTCTTATACCTTAAAGATTTAACCCATAATAACAATTTTCTATTAAATGAGATTTTAGTAAATGCCCAAATTAAAACCATTATAATCAACAATTAAGGGCGTCACAGAGGCAATGTTAAGAGTGATGATAATATATATGGAAATATTATCTAAAGCTGTTAGTCTATAAGAATCAATGGTAGATTAATGATTAGAGTTAAGCACCACTGGGGTTGCAAGGGATCAATCATACATTGATGCTGACCTTAATTGGCAAAAGTCCCCAATAAAATTTCTGCTAACATTATAGTTTGTTATGTGGTCTGACAAACTTAATTGTATGCTAATTTGACAGAACATTTTTGGCGTAGTGGCTCAATGAATCAAAGCCTCTATCTAACTATTAATTAATATAATTTCTTAAACTAATTAAATAATAATATGTTTAAAGGGTGGGTCAGACTAATAACATCATATTCTCACTTAACCAACCTTTAGGTAACAAGAATAAGTGTGGAGTAAACTATGTTACTGGGAAGCTGTGACCATTAGGATAAAGCTTTACTAGATGATCATAAATTTACCATATACCCAATCAATGAGGTAACCTCAAAGGGATCATACAGATTAAAAGCGTTAATAACGTTTTTCATTATATTTTTGAAGGGCTCTTCCCATATAAATCAAAACTTGCTAGTCTATCAAAATCCATGATTGTCTTAATAGAAAACAAAAACCAATCCAGAAAAGTTTATTAATAAGTTAGCCTGGTTAGATGTTAGTATACTTGTTTTTATGAGCTAGCATATTAAAGTAAGCCTCACTATATAGCCTAATCAAATTCTGCGCTAGAGTCTAAGTATGATTAATTGAACTCATGTTCTCTTTATGGAACATTAGTATGGAAAAGGAGGGAGTGCAGGATGCTTCCTTTAGATAATTGAAATAATAATTAATTCATTTGATAATGTAAGGTTATATTATAAGCAAACATGGCAGAAGCAGAGACATGGTTAACTGAAGGGCGTTCCAAAGATAACTTCCTCTGATTCTCACAAGAGTACCATTTTCCAGTTAAATGGTGTCATTTAATATGGATGATAAGGCGTAAAAAACCCCCACAACTAATCATTAATCTGGTAAGTTTAGGTATACTATAAGACGTGAAATCTGTCTTATTATCTGTTATAATGTAAAGCGGGTATCAGTTCTTTAATTGTTTTAATATAAATTTGGTTGTTGTCATGGCATTGAGGTATTTAGAAACTTTGCTTCCACCCAATTGATGAGGCGATTGATGCCACAATTATAAACTTAAATTGGCTTAACTACAGTGCAAAAGAGTCTACTAAACCATAATAAAAAGTGTGAAAAGTAAAATTAGGGTTTCCAAATTAGCATGATATGGCTTTTGTTTATTGATTTAACTTGACACTATATGCACCAGTTGAGAGTTTTATGGGTATCAAAAACATTGGTTTTAATAAAACTGCTGTTACAGCAGTTTAAGCGTCAATTTGAATCTCTTATGCCCTGTTCCTTTGTATAATCCTTAATCAAGTCCATTTGTTCTTTTAGCCATGGAAGTACATATTGTTGATCACTCATTTTTGTATAGTTTCCCATGCTTGACATGATATTCTTTAAGATTTTACAAATGCGTTACCCCTTTACTAGTTCATTGCACCATTGTTGATTTAACATTTCATCAATTAATACATTGTGCATATGAGCTGCTAAGTCCATGGTGGGTAATTCTGAGAGACAGTTATTATTTTGGTGTTTAACGCCTGGCCAGTGCTGGATTAAAAGTCTTAGGCTTTTAGTTTAAATCCCTACAGCCAGACGCCCTTCTGGCTCTTTAAGATTTAATCAAGTGAAGCAAAACGTGGTTGCGCAATGCTGTATAATGCACCCTGTGGACTTCTAGCCAAAACATGCTTAAATGTATAGATGACCGCCAGGAACTCATTATGTGTTACTATTTAGTTTCTTTTAATATTATTCAGAGTTTAGATGCAATAACCACATGATTCTCAGCTCATTGATAGTTAAATTGTGATAACACTTCCCCAATGGCATTGTGGAAGACATCAATTATGATATCAGATGGTTAACAAGAATTATGATATATGAGTATAATCACATTGATTAAGAAAAGACTTGACTAGTCAAAGGGCTACTGGCAATATACCATTCACTCAAATTTTACTACATTATAAAGGAACTGAAATTAGGGCTATCCTTCTTACTAAAAACCTTAATGAACCTGTAATAGTAGCCAATCACCATGAGAAACACCATAATGTCACGCTTGCTATTTAGCCACATTATTTTATTTGATGGCCTCAATCTTCACCATCTAGACTTCAAGCCATTTATGTCAATGACAAACCAGATATTTAAAAGATTTTGTTTATGTTTCATTTATGCGGCTTGACCTTAAGTTTAATCTTAGTGAGACAGCAGAAGACTTCCTCCAAGTGTTTCAGGTGCTCAGTAATTGTATAGAAGAAACGTTTATGTCATCCAGACATGTCAAGTTTTGATATTTTTATCACCTAATATGAAATCTACGGCTAAGTAAAGGATAGTGAGGGCCTTACACAACCCTTGTTGCATCTGAGTGATTTGGTAAAGGTCCTGGGTTGTAATCATAACATATTATTCCTGTTTACCTTTTGGCAGTTAACCCTGTCAATGTCCAGAAATTTATAAACTGGGCTGAAAAGTATTACGCATTTTTTAAGAAGTCTAGAACATTATCAATTTTTGTTAGAATTTTTTTGAGGGGAAAAAGAACCTTCTATAAAAAAGGCACTAAAAAGTATGAAATAATCAAGAAATTACGCCTCTTTAATAAAGCCCTTTTTGAAGTTGGTGCCATATTTTAAACTGAAAAATAGGATTTTGCTCAAAAAAAAGAGCTATATCTTATGTATGTTTCAGGTCCAAGTAAAAACTATAAGCAACTTAGAATATATAGTGCTGGGTATATAAATTATAAATGCTTATTATAATTCAGTTAAAATATGGCGCTGACTTCAAAAAGGGATTTTTGATGAGGCATAATTTGTCAATTAATTAATACTTTTTAGTGTCTTTTTTAAGGAGGTTATTTTGTACCAAAAAAGCTAAAGGATGTTTTTTTCTAAAAAAACTTTACCTAGTTCTTTTTTTCAAAAAAATTAAGGCGTTTTTAAAAGTAGAACTTTTTTGCCAATTTTATTAAAAATCCCTATATTATATCCTTTTAAACTCTCACTATTTCTCTATAAAAATAAAATTCATTTAAATATATATAGTAAGGGGGTGTGGCATAGTCAGAATGGGCATCCCACTATCACCCCTCATGATGCAGGCTCAAAACCTGTCATGGAAAAAATTATATTTCTGTGCCAAGTGGATATCAATACATGTGGATTTTCACACCATGCTTAGGTCTGACCAAGCAAATCAGTGAAGTTAGATCATGTAATCACACCCTATCATAACATATATAGGAAGGGCTTACCCCAGTATTTGGGTTTTGTCCTCCACTCCTATATTTTTGCTCCCTACTCCCTATCCCTTCTATCAGTGCAGTATATTTGTCCCAAGGTTGGACCATCTCAAAATAAAAATATAATATATAGTATCTCAAAAAAATATACTAAAATTTCATTTTATTAATTTTAGTTGATTTTATTGGTCAATCCATGCTAAATTTACTGATCGCCATCTACAATAATTCATTTTTTAAATTTAGGTGATGTTATTAGTCAACATATGCTAAATTTACTAAATGACATCTATAGTAATGCAATTATTAACTTTAGTTATACTATTGGTCATTTTACGCTAAATTTACTGTTTGCTATCTAAAATAATTCAGTCTATCAAATTTGATTGTTTTATTGGTCAAATCAAGCCAAACTATAGCCAACTATAATGATCAAAAATCATCCCATTATGATCTCATACTTGCCTTTATTTTGAACTTCCCTCAGTCATAAATCATATGTCAAAAGTTGCTCCAAAGCTATCACTTTACCAATGCCAGAATAAAGTTTATCCAGCAATGAACATACCCACAATTGAAATCCATTGTTTTTAAGCCCATTTTAATATAATTATTAGATCAATGGTCAGATACTGGACTATTACAAAAGTAAAATAGGACATAAGTTGGAGCACCCTATTTTGAAGAAGGTAATCATCCAAACTGGTCCAGTATTTTTAGAGTTATGCACAAAAAACAGAAAAAATATACATACCTGTCAAATTGAGAACTTTTTCCTTTTTTAAAGTTAGTAAAAAGTCAGTTAAAAATTATATTCTTTTTTAGTATTGATGAATGACTTTCTACAAGTCTGGTCTTGAATAAGAATCTCTTGATCAAACAAAGCTAGTTTCTCATTTTGATATAAAATTTTAAGATATGATGCTAAGACTTTAA
This sequence comes from Massospora cicadina, assembly GCA_022478985.1. Lineage (NCBI taxonomy): Eukaryota > Fungi > Entomophthoromycota > Entomophthoromycetes > Entomophthorales > Entomophthoraceae > Massospora > Massospora cicadina. The sequence goes on along the minus strand of JAKSZP010015893.1, from coordinate 88,914 downwards.
ATTAGCTTTTATTTTCTCTATATTCATAAATTTTTATTAATTTTTTATAACAAAAGTAGATGTTATAATGGTGATAAATTTAATCTTTTTGGGCTTTTTTCTTTCCGCTCAAGCTCACTTTTGAGCAATTTTACAAAAAAGTTTAAATTATCAAATGTCATTTAAACATGTCCATTATCCAATTAATGTCCTCAAATCTGCCGCCTGCTGCTCCAGTGTGGGCAGTGGTGATCTACCTCCCAGCGTTTTCACCCTGAAAGGAAACAAATTTGGATGGGCTCAAATAGTCTGCCAAACTCTACTGGCCAATTTTTCCTCCACGAGACTTAGCACTTTACTATGCAAACATCCACCTAACTTATCCCCATCTTCTCGCTCTACTTAGGCCCACTATCTGATTTTTGCCTCTGTGTCAACTATGAGAGTTTATTATCATATTCTGACAAATCAATAATCAAAGAAGCCATGGCTGCCTTTTCATAAGCTGGCTTAATCAATTTCTGCCCTTTTAAAAGCCATTTTGACATAGGATTCCAAACAGAGGAGGATGCTAAGTCAGCGGCATTGACTCTCTAACTTACAAAATTACCCCCGCCCCCACTACCTGAACTTGCCTCCTGGATGACACCATACTGGTGGTGTCATTTGATAACCTCCCTTTGCATCTCCCACCCCAAATTTTATATGATGAGTTGATGTCAGGGAATTTGGCTTAAGGCACTCAGCCCAACCTTGTCTTCATCGTTTCTTCTGGTGTAAAGCACCTGGGTGCCCCTTGAGCCAATACCATCATCATCCAAAATCACACTTCCGTTGCCCAACAAATCCCCAGAATGCTCACATTGCTGCAGCATTGGATCATTTCTTTTGGGCTTGTGTAGATAGCAGTCAACAGATTTGTCCCTTTTTTTGAGCTTAACCACTCTAAAAGGTTTTTCCCCCTAGCCAATTCACTTGTTACAATTTCTGAACCCATTTTAGAAATGTATGGATGGGGAGTTTTGCTTCCCCCTCCACCAAACATTATTGCATATTGAGCCAACATGGAAAGTCAGCCCCCACCAGGCTCCAACTACACTCAACGCCCTGGGAACAAACTGACCAATAAGAGTCAGGATTAGATCACCATTTGCACCCAAGTAACCCATTTGACTACTACAACCTTCCAAATTCTACATCCACTATTTTTGTGAACCAAAATCCTTGGGACCTATTGTATAGGGTTGATGAATTAATAAACTTGTCACAATTAAGGATGAAAAATCTGGTGAAGAAGGCTCAGATGAATATGATTGGGCTGAATTTATAACGCTGATTTTGACAAAACCCTCTCACCCAAACGATATGCTCCTAAACCAAATGCCATCCCATTCAAAAGTGACTATCAGCTTGCCTTAGCAGCGGTGGCCTCACCCCATTGCCAACATCTCTGCAAAGCAGTGGCACAATTAACGGATCAATTTCATAAAGGGCTGAGAACAATCAACTTCCCCCCTGACTTCCCTGAAATAGCATGGGAGGAAATCACCAAATTTTCTATTAATGCCAATGACGCTGTCATGTACGTTGCAAAACTAGCAGCATTCAACCCAACCTCTTAAATTACCCCAGAAAAATTTTGACAGCTTGGCCCAACTCCCTGATGCCCGCCTCTAAGGTGAACATCATGTTGTAGAGTTAGTTGTGACTGTCTTCCAAGCTGACCCTGAGGTAAGTAACCGTTATCTCACCCTCCTCAATATTGCCTTGCAATGCTCAACGCCCTTGATCTGTGCTTTTGTCTGCTTCTTCAACCAATATGCATCTTCCATACAAGATCCACCTGAAGAAGAGCTGCTTGACCCTCCTCCCCCTCTGCCATATTGGGCTAGCAGTACTCCGCTCCCTGCCTGGTTGAAGTTTTTATTTTCTTTTGTTTTGTCGCCCCATTTGATTTTGGGCTTTTTATTGCTTTGAATCAGTAATGTCCATCCCCTGGTCAGCGTTCCTTAGATATAATTTTAAAAATAAATCTTGTTAAAATGCAGAATGAAATTACTGAGTAAAGTATTTTTTGGTTATAGAGATGACTCTTTATAAATGTCATTTGTTGTGATTAAAACTTATCTGAAGTTATTTCTATTTATATTTTTGTATTTATATTTTGTTGTAATTTTTAATCCCATCCAAATACTTAATTCATTTCATTTTCTTTAATTGATAACTAATATAAAGACTAAAGCTTTGATAGATTTTTGTTACGTCAATGTTGTTATGTAGTATTAGTCAAATGGATACCTTGCCCTACTCCACTTTTCTATAAGTATTTGCCAATTGGTAATACTAAAACTACAATTGGTTACCTCGCCTTGCGCCTCTAATCCTTGGTATAGTATATTATAATAAAATTCATAATTTTGCAGTAAAACTCTCAATTTTATAATAAATCAATTATCTTTCCCCATGAACCTGGTTTTTGTATCATATATATTAATATAGCATCTTCTACCTTGCCCCACACCAGCTTAAACTTTAATCAATAAGTTTATTAGTTCTTTTAATTAATTTGGACATTGTACATGTCTCAGTTGTATTTGTTTATTGCTACAATTATGCAAATGCCCCATGCCCTAGGTATTTTTTCCCTGATTATCGATATTTTGCAACTATCTTGCATTCACAAGTGATACTCAGTCAAATAAGTTGTATTAATGAGAATCCTGGGTTTTAGAAAGAATATTTAGAAGAGATGTCATTTTGAAGAGGGTATTTTATAGCAATAGCTTCTTGAGCCTAGAACATAGAAGAATATCAACTGCAAGCTCTATATAAATTGTGAGTATTCCATACTAAAGCATGCCTTTTTTGATAAACTTTAAAAACCAAGAGCCAAATGCCTTTAATACAAATTTCTATACTCAGACAGTATACTGGTTGTTTTTTACAGATAAACTGTGCAAATAGTAGATATGGCTATGCGCCAGTTACAAAAAAATCTAAGAACATCAACTTTTCAGAGGTAAGTATAAAATTTACATAACAAACACAAACCTTTGTTTATTTTCATGGTTACAAAAAATATATGCATAACCTACAAATGCCTAATTTTATGTTTATTTCTTAAACTATTGTAACTTTAAACTTGTAAATGAGTTAAAAAATTTGGATACTTTTATTTAGTGATTTAGTGACTTTCACATCTTAGAAACATAAATTTACTCAAAAATAAAGACACATATTACTATTACTTTGACTGTAAAATAGATGTGGAAATACATTTAGCACCATAAATTAACTGTAAACATGTGAATTTTTTTCTATTACTAATTAAGCAAAAACAGTACATTCAATGTATTTTGTAATTCCATGACATGGCGAGTACCTTTAATCATGTCTGTGTTTGTTTTTTTAAATTGTGATCCCTCTTAAAAATAGATTATTGAAAAGAAAAAAGAGGACCAACATATATTCAACCATAACATCAGCTACATGACCAGTACTACAAGCAGATGTTCTGCCTGTTCCTACTTCACTAGAACACTATGTTTTAGGGATGACTAAGACATGGAAGTTAAATTCAAACAACAACCTGAGTCTTTAAGCAAGTTGAAATTATACACCAGAACCACTCTCGCCCAGTTGCTACCTAAAATTTCGTAAGAAGAACTTAGTTATAAATTTGTTATCTAAAATTACCAAAAGGCAAGGCCAAACATCTTGGTTCCAGGCTTCAGCAGTGGAATCTACTGGAGAAAAAATGTCAAAATATTAGTATAAAAAGTTTAAGAAACAGAATAGCTCCATTTTTGAAAGGGTAAAACTTGTTGGCTGCTGTGATGTAAATTATCTGATGGAATCTATGAGAATGGCGCATAATTCACAAGAAAAAGAGTTTTTATAACTTCTTTAATTTTAGCTTGATAAATGTCTTTCATTCCAATGGAAATTTATTGCTGTCTATCCCTGCAGGTTGAGCTGCACATATGAAGGAAAGATAAAGATATTATAATTAGCTTCATAAAATTTATTTATGAAGTCCATAACAATTGAGCTCAAATGCACATTACTACACAGGTATAAAATAACTCTTGGAACTTTCTTGAAACTCTTGTTCTTTTAACCTCTGACCAACATGGCAGAGTCTGCTTCCTATGTTCCCTTTTATAGCAAGACCCTACTCCAGGCAGGTTATCTAAAAATAAAGCTAAGACTTGCATAAAAGGTATAATTTATTAATATTTAGGAAGATAAATTTACTTAAATATTTAGTCTTAGAACAAGGATGTCTTAATTGAATCTCAATCAACAGCAAATACAACGTGCATAATGAGTATAATAGCTCTCACTTTTAGGGAAATAGCTTAATAAAGACAAGGGAAGTCACTTGACAATACTAGTAGTTTTGGAGAGCTTAAAGGGAAAGTAATCTAGTAAAAAACAGTATCTAATTTTTGACTTTAAACTAATAAAACTTAATGGAAAGAGGAAATAATCTATTACTTGAATTTAAGTCAATAATTTGACAAAAAATACACACTTGACTTAACTCAATCACCAAACATCTCTCTTAGAGGGAAGGCAATGATTGTTTAGGGTCCTAAGAATTTTACCTTAATCCTATTGACAATCCTCATCAGATTGTGCTCTATGGAGTAAACATCAAGGGGAACTTTTCTAGAAAAACACTTGTTTCTTTCCACAGGGAAGCCATCTTTTGGTTTGATAAAAACCAATTTGTATCACAGATAATTAACTGATTTCCTACCTTGAACTAATGCAGAATACTTTAATGTAAACATCTTGACCATATTGATTGATTTTGAAGTTAAAGCTGCTCTATAGGCTTCAGTTTGATTTCTAATTAGAGACATACTAATTAATTATATTACTCTAAAGATTAAATCCCGTCTTAATAATTTATGATAGAAGGAAGTAAAAAGGGGTGAGCAGGTTGGCAGTCAAATAGTAGTTAAAAGGCAAGAGTCTTGCTTCGCTATGGTATTCAACATTATAAGAAAAGAATGGTAGACCATATGTAGAGAAACCATTGTGAAGATGATTCAGCAGCAAATTAACTCAGAATCTGTTCCAAGGTAACATCTACCCTTTCTACTATACCATTAGTCAGGTATAATTGGGAGCGTATATACTATTTATATTTTAATGAGTTCATTGAGCTTAAATTTTATCCTGGATGCTAAGTTTGTGACGTTACCGTTAGTATAACCTGAGAGCACCCATGTTGATGTAAAAATGTTTTAATATATTTAGTATTATTGAATGCTCCAGGTTTGCAAATGGGTTTACCTTTAACCCACTTTGTCAATTAGTTAGTAGCTATAATAATATATTGATGGTTAAAATTACTTTTGAGTTAAGGTCTAAAATCATTGATACAGATATAGTGCCAGCCTAAATAGGCTTGTCAGCTGATAGATGGTGGAGGTTATAAGATGCTGTTGTGATTGACACTCTTGACACTTTATGAAAATTTCAAAACATCAAACCTCAAAGTCTCTAATAATAGCTCTGCTGTACTTTATTTAGCATCCTTGTGAACTTTCTATGGCCAACAATTTAATTGGATTTCATATCTGCTGATAGACGCTCAGAGGGGATGAGTATAAGTGTATACGACCATCCTATCCAATAATATAAAAAATATACCATTCCAAATATTAGTGTTCAGAATTAATTATTCTTATAAATTTATTATATAATAGGTATTTATCTTTATATATGCAAGTCTTCATCTTATATAAGTTGCTGATATGCATATTGGGACAGTGCAGAGATAATGGGAAGTCCAGAAAGACCATTGGCGCTCTGATGTGACAATCCCAAATGTTTTACGATTTCTTAACTGTAAATTTCAAGTTTCAGAACACATATAGATAGATGGCATTTGAGTAACTTGAGGTTGTATATACACCATATCATACTAGACATTGACAACTTAAACTTGGTTCCAAGCAGATGAGCATGAGATTGTATGCATGCAAAGGTGACAGGAAGACATTTTTTGCTCTATTATATATAACTTCTCTCTTGTTTGGTGAGTGAACATTTGCATAAAGCAACCTGATTTTCCTCCCTATGGTCATTGCATTGAGACAACACTGTTCCAATGGCCATCAATGAGGCATCCAAATGAACAATTAAAGGGCGATCAAAAAATAGGTAGCAGAAGATGGATTCCTGTGTTATTGTTGCCTGTAGCTTATTAAATGCGTCTTTAAATTCTCAGACTATTTACAATTCACTACACTACTTAGCAAATGTATTAAAGGTTTGACTAAGTGTGAAAACCCTTGAATGTGATGATGACAGTATCATACAATCCTCAGGAATATAAGCAATTATTGTTTATTTTAGAAGATTTAAATGCTTTTGGCTTTTCAAAAGAAAAACTGAATTAAAAAATTAGGGTGCCTGAGCAGTAGGAACGGAAGCTGAAAATGGTCATTGGGATGGCTTGGTTCTTCAGAACAGCTACAGAGAGGCAATAGTGTAGCACTTTCGCTTCTTCAAGTTTCAGTATCCTGAACTATCCTGGGCTATGATACTGATTATTGTAATTGAAAGAATAATGAAAATAGATGTAAATTTGCTTGAGGAAATAAAAGATAATTGTTATTTATAAAGTTTTTATATTAATAGTGGCGGATAGGCGTTTTGAAGCAGATATGGCGCTCAAGTCCTCTTTGTTCAGGATTTTTATATTTACTCATTACAGGGTCAATCTTCAGCCTTTTCACTTGACTAAATTTAGGTATATTGGCCTCCCATTGTGTGAGGGCATCCAGATGGCAACCACTGACATCAAGATGGAGTCATATCACATAAATTCTCAAATCTCATCTAGTATTATGTTGTTTAGGGCAAGGGCTTATCTCAGATGATCTGTTTATTTATGTAAGGCTTGACTCATCATAAAACAGTTTAACATTCATTTGGTCTAAGCACAAGACAATTCTGGCCATTCTTGAGTAAAACTCTGATTTTGCACCCTCAAGATCCTAGTTGAGGAGGAAATAAAGTTTTAGGCTTCTCGTAAGTACATAGTTAATCACTGTGCCTTAAAAACATCAGCGATGGAATATCTGGAGCTAGCCTTATACAGTACACGGCAGAGTACTGAACAGGAAGTGTCTAAATAAGTTGGGCGCCCAACAGGGCAATAGTGGTAAAATAGCACAAGTTCTCCAATATAAGTAAAGTATAGAGCTAGATCTTAGTCATTTGACTGTGTAAATTTCCCTGGTGGTGGTAGAGATGATCCCTTGAGCGGCGAGCATTTGAAGCCTAAAAAACTCATTACTTAGTACACTCATTGTCGATCTAGAAGCTATAAAAGGCGGAATCCAATAAAGGCTGGACGCTACTGATCAGTCAAGGCTCCCTAGCATAGAGGGCCTGAAATGGGGACGTTTTGATCACTCAGTGTTAGCTGCTCAGATAGGTCCTAAAGTGAATGGCAGGTAGTGATCCCATTTCATGGAGTTCGTGACAGCCAATTTTTAAAGAGAAAAGTGACTAAAGAACCATTTGAAGCTTGACTTCACCATTTGTTGAAGATTTATAAGGTACAGTGAGACGTTATTAAAGTTATATAGTGAGGTCATGTCTTAGACAACTTGGGATGTAAAACAACCCATTGTTAAATAGCGAACTCTAAGGAATCCATTTTGGTGAAAAAAGGAGCAAAACAAGAGCAAGGCAGTAGAGTTAGTGGTGTTGGCAGGTACTAAGATTGCACAAACCAAATTTTTTAGGTGGTTAATGTATAGGATAATGTATAATGACCATGGAGGCCCATGGATAAGGGCCCTATGACATCCACGCTAATGTTAATAAACAGCGTAGTTGGGGCAACAACTTTATGCTTGAAGTGAGGGTTTAGACAATCTTGGGTTCTGCATGTCAAGTAATTATCTAAAACCTCCTGGATAGTTCAAACATACAATCCCAGTACCATTGTTTTCTTGACCATTCATAGATTTTATTGACTTCCCCGTATCTCTCACAAGCGTTTCCTTTAAGAGTAACTTCAATTCTTGAGGAAGATCTTTGGTATGGCAATCATTTTTCGTCAACTTGCTTATATAACATGCAATCTTGGCTTTTTTGTTGTGAGCCATTTAGCGTAGCATCATTGTTTCTGAGGGTTCTAGTTCCTCTCGCTCCAGCCAGCTCTTCAAGTAATACAAGTGGTCTTCCTCAGGTAATAATACCGTGAGGTTCAGCATCCTAGATAGCATATCTGCATTATGAGGATTTATGTCCACCTGGTGCACTGTATAGAATTTGTATATTTAAGCTGATTGACCCACCTGGCTAATTGACCGTTTGGATCTTTTATATGTTGGAGCAGCCTAAGGGTAGCATGATAAGTGATGATAGTGAAAAGGATCCCATATAAGCTAATCAGAAGTGCTTAACCACAATCAATACAGCTAGGCATTCACAATCAATGATGCTTTAATTCTGTTTGGCTTTCAATAGGGGTTTGTGAGTAAGGCCACAGTCAATCTACTTGTTGTTTGTCTAGTTGGGCCAGGATTACCCTACGTCAGCTTCAATGAATCAGTAAATAACACAAAAAAGTTGGTCAGTATTAAATGGATTAACACAGACTGAGAGATAAGTGCAGTTCTAACTAGAATAAATTCTGTTCCTGTTCCAAAGTTACATCTCAATGGATCTTAATTTAGTATAAGATACACCAATGGCTTAATAAGGTCAGCAAACTAGGTTAGGAAGTGCCTATAATTCCTTACCATGTATAAAAACACTTGTCTATCCTAAAGGTTTCAAGGTGGCGTCATCTTTTCTATGATGGCGACCTTGTACAGTGAAGTCTGAATTCCTTGTTTAGTGACCTCATTCCTTAAAAAACTCTATTTCCGTTTATAAGAAAGAGCTTTTGCTAGGTTATTTTAAAGAATGCAACTCAGAGAAAAAAACTTGTCAGAAACAATCCAGGTGCCTGCTAAAATTCTTAAAGGAATTTTTAATATCAATGAGGTGAACTTGGATGCAAGTTTTTTTAAAACACCTAAGATCCCATAAATATCTCGCTGGAAAGTAGCAGGGGCAGTAAATAGATTATTTGACATTTTAGTCAGTCCAAACAGCTTTTAATTTTCAATAAGGGTACAATTGGCTTAATCCTTAGGAGCCAGCTCGTTCTGCCAGTACCTGCTAAAAAGATCCATCACAGAAAATATTTCGCCCCACTAGAAGCCTTAGTGAATCATCAATTGAATGAGGGAGTAGCTATCTTTTTGGATTACTGCATTAAGCTTATAATATACCATGATGACATAATGGCTTTCATTTTTTTTAAAAAAAGCAGGAGGGGAGATACACAAGGTCTTCAAGAGTGTACCAACAATTTTGAAGTTAACAGCTCTTTAAGTTTTATGGTGACCTGGTTCTCTTCCAACTTAATTTTAGGTAGGAGAGTGAACGTAGTATATGACACCCCATTTTCTAAACTGATTTAACCCCCTTTATCTTGACAAAGCTGTACATAAACGTGGATAAAAGGTTAGAATATCCCTTAAAAGCTCATCAATTTCTTCCTTTGTTCTGGAGTAAGGTTTCCCTTACAGGGTGGTTTTAGAACTACAATAGGAGGTTCTTATAAACAATGTCATGGAGGCTTCTAAACCCATAGACACAGCAGATATCGTTGACTGGTACTAAGCGTAGATATGCATTTGGACTTCTGAGCCAATGGTTTGGGCCTTTGGAGTCATGTTAGCCAGCAATACAGAAATAAATCCAGCATATACAGTGTCATGGATACCCGGCATGTTAATACTTCCTTTGCAGACAGATTTTTAGCCCTCAGATATACAGAAGGATCCAAAGAGTTATATTCACATTAACCTGGTTTCCATTATATGCGACCCTGGAGAAATTATCTCAGGCTCTGAAGAATATACATGTGCCCCTTCTGTCTCATCCACTATGCAATGGGTGATATCACATGCAAGTCTCAAAAGTTGTAACTGATTCATTCTTTTTTGTTTTGGTTTTCATTAATCAGGTCCAAGCCTATATGCATTCCTTAACATCCTTAGATACCTCAAACATCAAGGGTATGTGGGTAATTAGCAAGGATAGAAATCCTACAACTTAATGGATGATGGCATCATATTCTTGAAAAATTGTGTGCCCAGCAATAAATCATAAGTAGAGTTTTCCAGAGCTCTAGTCAAGGTGTTAAATAGATTTATCCTAATCCATAGGTGGAGCGTAGAGTAGGCTCTTATGGAGCGAGCGCATTAAAGCCTGATGGTAATATACTCAGTGTTATAGGGTAGATTAGAATAACTTAATTTTTTACTAATTAAATGAGATTACATTCACTGGAGATCCACTATCTACTATGGCGAGCATGAGAGTTTTATGAACTTTAATTGTAATTTGAGTGAACAAACTATCAATTTGAGGCTTAAGGTTTAGAAACATTGAATATATAATAAGATTAAAAACAAGAAGTTTTTCAAGTAGTACTCATCTCTTGGTTCCAAGGTTCTCCAATAGTGACCTCTGTGGGGCTTTTTAGTTTTACATAGAGGCATGATAGAAAAGGTTTCAGTATGGAGATCCTCTGTCTTCATTCTGATCTCTCTTTACCCAGTAGCGTGCATCCCGCCTCTTCCACCCAACGTTTATAACATTCCTTCCTTGGTGCGTCAGTGGCTCTTACAGTAAGAGCAAGTGCATATTTATCTATTCTTGGCCTCGAGCACATGCACTCTGGGTCTAATTGAAACTTGAACTGGTGAGGGGCACTTGTTGAGAGTGGATACAGGGATATTTTTGAGTGCTTTTTAAAGTCATGACTAAAAGAAGATTTTCTTATAACCTATCATATGATGTTGAACTTTGGTCCTAGATTTGAGTGCAGTTAGGATGGCGTTAATATTATCATCTATAAAGTTATTTAGTAGTATCTATCAGCTGTGCACTAGCATAAAAGCAACGTGACTAATCAGAAGGGGTTTCTGTTTGTTAGGCGAAAGGCCATTGAAGCTTGTTTTTGACTCAAGTGGGTCTTATCAGAGACAAATACAGTATAAGAAAGGTCTTGACTTAAGCTCAATTCTGGCATTCACAAAAGTGGGGAGTTATAATTACATGAGCTTCCCCACATAGGCAGGAATGGATATGCTTGACCTTTTGGGCATTGGTGGCCTCTTTCATAGGTTTCTTGAAAAGCATTAAAAAAGATGAAATGCTTTCTTAGCCTGGAACAAATTGTTCCTTAAAAATAGCCTTAAAATTTGTCCTGCCAGACATGTGGAGAGCATGGATGCCAGTATTAAAAATCTGGCTTGGTTAGTGGACATCAACTCAGTATATGCACCAGGGGGCTTGAAGGTCAATTTGTCATTAGTGCTTCTCCATTTTTTCCTGCAACTTGTTCCAACAACAATTAATTTTTCTGGCGTAACATTCTGATTAATTTGTGATTTTGAGTATAAATATTAGTCTCACGGAAATTGATTCTTGCATCCAGATTTGTGTATTTGATTAAATTTTGCTATAAAATATTTTGTTAGATTTCATGAACTTAAATATGTTTCCATTTTGAAGTCAAGTGTACCTAAGGTAGTAGCAGGATTGATGGGGCCTCATCAAGGTGAAATCAACACACTTGAGCAAAGCCTTAAATTTGTTTTTGTAGGCTATTCAACTTCTTGAGCATTTCGACACGCCTAAGGTCCTCAGATCCTTTAGATGAGAGAGATGTCAACCCAGGGGGCCAGGGGTCTAGGGTCAGGAGCCCTCTGGAGCCTAAAAGTCCCTCAACCCCTTTGGGACTTCTTGTATCTTCAAAACACTTTAGAGTATTTAGGCCCCTTGGTCCTTCAGTGATGTAGTCACTTTGGTTCTGAAGCTGATCAAGCCTGACTTTTATATAACTTAATCGTTGCATCATGATGTATACCAAAGTTTGAGGCTTTAGTGAACACTAGTGAAGCGGCATTGTGATTGTACTCATGTACCTCAGAGACCACAGCCTGCAGTCAATGAGCAGGGTGGGTATCCATATACTTAGAGATTCCATAGTCCAACAGGGCGATTTGACCTTTGGCATCATTAATTAGGCGGCGGTTTTTCTGAATGGCTTCCCTAATATCACAGATGTAATGAAGGTAACTTCATAATTTTTTTGAACATATTGGAATTAAGGCTCTGTACTAATCCCAGCTGGCGTAATACTCTTAATGATTTAAATTACGCCTATTTTGAGAAGATGAAAGAGGCCTAGATGTACAAACTGCCGGAGGTAGGGTTCCAATCCAATAACCAACTCACTACTAGCTAGGGCAGCTGTTAAAATCATAAAGATGTTTACTCTTTCAGGATTGTACCTCACTTCAGCTCCATTGTTCAACTTATCAGATCTCTTATATGTGCGTTGTATAAATTTTGTTAAAAAAATTAAATAGGGTAGTATTAGTATGAAGACTATTGATCTAACTAAAATCTTATAGCTAAGGTGTTTATAAGGTCCAACACTAAGCTGGTGCTTATCCTAAGCTTTAATTGTTCTTCTGAAATTTTGGAAGGGTCTTCTTCTTCATCTAATAGAACTTAACCTTTGGGTAGACTCAGTTATTCTTCTCTCTTGACGAAGAGTCCATGGAGATAACAGTTAAGTAGAGAAATGGTTTTCATTATTTCATTCTAGTCTCAAGAGTAAAATACATTAAATGTATGACAGCCTAGGTTATTAAAAATTTAAACTTTTCTTATATGATTTATCTATGAAATACATGGGATTTTATAGGGGAATTAGGCGCCCATCACTTCTGTTGGCACCCCAATTGGAAAATAGCAGCCATCGCCAATAAATTAACCCTTAAGGGTTACTCCAAACAATGATAATTCTCACTGGTTTATTAAGATAATCCGCTGACCATCAATTAAAGCTCTTCTGTGTTAAAACAAAGAACTTGTCCTAATGCCTTTGCTCAACCTCAGCGTGTAACCCTTATCAGGTAACAATCTGCTTAGGTAATGGGACTTCACCATATTCATCAGGTTGCAATCCCTACAAGGTTAAAACACAAGTTGCTTATAACAGGTGACATCACTCAGTTAGCAACTCATAAACTCCTTAGTCAATTAGCAACAAAACCCATTAAACTCCTATGATCTAAATAGATTATCAATATATAAATTGACAACTTAATCAGCTGTTTATTGATGAGGATTATCCCCGTTCAAAATTAGCAATCTGGAGGGTCAAAACCCGGAGAATTACTTAATATTTTTAGGAAATGTCCTCAAAATAATAGCTATTGTATGCAATTGATAACTCCCACTTCACTATCTGGGTTCATCCCCTTGTGAACATGCAGATGTACTAAAAATAATTAATCTTGGTAATGTAGGTATATTTTTACCCCAACACGCACCTCTCTTGACCAGATTATCAAGTATTGAAGATTTTCTAGGAGCTTACGCCTCTTTGATCCCAACTTAGTCCGCCAGCATAGTTTTTATTTGAGTTCTCTTAGTCCATATTCGTTTTCCTTTCTCATTGTGTTCTGGGTAATTTCTCTTATTAGCGTGTTCTCTTTCCAAGTCCTCCTCACTGCCGCCTCTGCATGGTGTAGTACTCATGGCCCCATGCCATGCCAGCGTAGTTTGGGTGTTGTTGCTTATAAAAGGTTTGGAATATTGTATTTCCTCATGTTGTGTTTATATGACACTTTGTTGTTTAAAAGATCTTCTCGAAAACTTCCTCATCTCCTTGGTCCTTTTATTACCATGCTGAGCTTCAGTTCCCAAGGCATCTTTCCTGTAGACCCAGTGTCAACCCGTCTTGATCCTGCCAATATGCTTATTCATTCCAGCGCCACATTATATACCCATGGTGGACCCAGTTTCAACTTGAGTTGGTCCTACCAATATAAGGGTACACCACTAGATGATTTTGGTGGAAACATAATAAAATCTATTATTGTTTTTCCTTTTTGTCTTTTTATATTTTTTTACTTATGATTTTTATTCTATATATTATTTCTGCATTATTTCTTATGTTTTTTCTCTTTTTGCAAAAGGACTTAACCTATTAGTAGGGTAAGAAGTCCATTTTTCTTTTTCCCCTACTTTGGTTCAGAGGTTCATTTTTTTAAGGTAACCAAATATCATGGTTCAGATATCTATCTTATAGACTTAACCAACGCGCCAGTATTTAACCTATTTTAGTAGGTTCAGTGGTCCCACGGGATCATTGCAACTTAATATTTCTCTAAATCAAGTACCTTAGATATTTTGTAGGACCTGATTCACTATATGACCATACACAATGTTCTTAATCATATAAATCTAATTGGCAACTTGGTGATAACCTTGAACAGGACCAACCATAAAGCATCCAGCTTGTTCCTTCTTCAAAAACCATGGGTGTCGCAACAGACTAACCTATCCCTCATGGCACTCTAGTATCGCTGGTTGGTTCTTGTCATACGTCATCTTTGCTTATATTCTTTTCTATAATGTGGTATTAAATGACTGTGATTGCAGTTTGTTCTATTAACTATCAGTCAATTCAGGTACTAATTGGCACTCATCCTTAAAGTTAGTTTTATAAAAGAATAAAAATTGGCGGTAATGCTGCCCTTAATCCATATAATAGCTCAAACGGCGCTTTCCCTGAAGCAGTATGATAACTGATATTGTAGGAAAAGATACCTTAACTCAGATAAGTTCCACAAGTGGAAGTTTTCCCTACAACCAATTTCTCAGCATTTTGGCTAGTGTTTCGTTGACTTTTTCTACCATTCTGATTGTTAATGCCCAGTAGGTAACGGATATCAGTACTCAAATTCCCATCAGTTAGCTTAGTCTTGGGATCACATAGGAGGTATAATTTGTTCCGTTATCACTTTAAAATTTTGGTCATCCATGCCAGTCCACCACTAGGTATAAAATAAATCACGTCATGCTTGTAGCATCCACTTTGCTCAAGGCTTTTGTTTCTACCCCATTTATTCAGATGGTTATCGCCACTATGATGTCTTTACTCCCCCAGTACTGACACTAAGGGGTCTTAACACGTCTATTGACATCATGAGCCAAGCGAACCCAGGTCTTACTAGCTGGTATCTTGTTATATTCTTATGCATCTTGTGGAGTTGAAATTCCACGCAACAGGACAGATAATCAGTGAAATCATAGTTAATTAAATTCCAGTAATAAAACTGGTGATATGGTCCATGTTTTTCAGGCCACCCTGGCTGATGACTCAGTATGACTCAAATGATTTATGTCGTTCTGACAGTTTTGGAATAAACTCGTTTTCTGCCAAATGACCTGTATAATGCTCCATATTTCACTTCAGTGTTTTACATTTCTTTCTCAAGAGCGCTTTGAATTTCACTTGGCGCATTCCCAATATTGCCTTCAAATATCTTTTGGAATAACTCGTCCGCTTGATGACAGACAACTTTTACAAAGGGCAATCCCAATAATACATTGGCATTTTTTTAGTACTAGATGGTCCCAACCCGAGGGGGGATAATACATTGGCATTTTAATGTACTGAACTTGCAGATTACTATTTCAAAAAATTGTAGGTATATAGTATAAAGCACATCAGGCCAGTCACCCCTTTGGTTCCTTCAGGTTATGAAATCTTCATAGAGAGTATGGTCTATCACCACTAAAAATGTGTCCTGTGGATATACACTTTAAATTGATTGCATTCATAAATCTCCATGAGGCATACACACTCTTTCAAGGTTTAGTTCCTTTCCACTGATGTCAGGATTCTGTCACATTCGCTACTGGATGCTCACCATGTCTTTGTCCTATTGACTTTATACTTCACCAATTGCCGTTAACAAGGCATCAGTTGTATGATAAATTCATGGTAAAAATTTGGGCTTTTTAAGATAGGACTTTTCATCAAATATCAGCATAACTCAATTAATATTCTAGGCCTCATCATTCCACATGAACTCTTTTTGGATCCTTTAATAAGAGGAATAATGGTTCGAAGAGTTTGGCAAAATCCATTATGAATTTGATAGTAGCCGACCATCCCAAAAAAATATTTGTTTATTTTGTACTCTCTTTGAGATTGATACGCATTCAATGGCCGTAATCTTCTGATGCTGGGGTTGCAGAACGCTGGAGTTTATCACAAACTGTAAGTAATCAAACTCTTTCTTGAAGAAATGACATTTCCTAAGCATGATCTTCAAATTTCCATAGCCAGGCATTTTAACACTTCCTCTAATTGCTTCAAGAGTCGGTGAAGGGCCTGCTAAATACATTGATATCATCCAAGTATACTTAAATGAAGGATAACTTCCAATAGCTGAGGATAAAATCAGTTACTCAATGGAATTTCATCGTCACGTTGCAAAACCCCTGGGGCATTCTGGTCAGATGGTTCAGTCCTTGTGCGGTAATTAATAACATTTTTCTTTATCACCCTTTGGAAGTTGATTTAACAATGTTCTGAAATTCAATTCAATCAATAAAAATGTACTTGACATCTCCTAGGCAATTGAGCGCGTTGGTGATCCTTAGCTGAGGATAGCAATCATGACATTTCATCTTATTTAATTTCTGATAACTGATCACCACTAAATTTGATCCAATCTTATCTTCAAAATTAGTATTGGACTTTCCTATGGACTCAACAATGGAAAAAGGAGCCTATGATTTAAATCTTGCTGATTTCTTCACTAACCAAAGCTTCAGCAGCCCTATACTAGTGGACTGGTAGCATCCTTATCAGCGTATAATCCCCATCTTTGGCCATATGTATCACGTTTTTTAAGAATTTAAGCTTGTGGTCATTATGGCGAATATCACACAAAATTTCTTAACTAATTGGAGCCCATCTTCTTGATGTCACTTAGCTAAATCAGCCATAGGCTCTTGATTTACCCAAAACATTGATGCTTTCAGCAGCATCTGCTGGTAATCCCATCTCAGTTAATGTTCTGAAGACATGTAATCTAATGAATTCCGTCATCAGTATTAGATGCAGAAACGCAATGATTTTATTTTTCTCTATCTTCAAGGTTTTTCTCCCAGATTAGTCAGCAGCACACATTTCTCGGTGGCCTGGCATAGTAATCCCCAACACTACCCATGTGTTGATTCTCAATTTATTCCTGGACTGATGAATTCTCCATATAACTGTTCCAGAATTTTAAACGTTAACCATGAGCTAGTGATTATTTGTGTTCCTGGCAATTGGTGTTTATCATATTTGTCCTCAAGGGTATTCCGCATTCTCTCAAAATCTCCTTTGGCATTTATCTCCATTTTTGTCCAACCAACTTGTACTTAGTGGGAAAGATGCCATCCTTGTAAATTAGATACACAAAAATTTTCTTCTTTGTCAGTGGCGGTTCTTCTTTCTTATGATATACCATGGTCAGGTTTTGCCCCAAAATCGTCAGGGTTATCCTTCAAAATCACACTCACACCATAATTTATCAGAAATTTTGTCCTAATAATTATGTTATAATTTTGATTAGCCAACACTATGGCAGGAGCTGAAGCCTCCAGAAATCCAAAATAAAGTGGCAGTATACTATAGGCTCCACGGTACATTATAATATCTGGTTTGGTGGTTTTATATCCTTCTGGTGCTCTAAATATGGAAAAATCTTCATATGTTTCACCAAACTATTCAAAACGATGTTGATGGGCACTCCCCTTTTTATTATTGCCATACTTTTATTTGTTGTTTATAAAACCTGCATTTTACACTCAGAGTATTGTAATTAGGTATTTACTGAGTGTATAGCAGCATTATTCCCAAAAATAGAAAGTAT
This sequence comes from Massospora cicadina, assembly GCA_022478985.1. Classification (NCBI taxonomy): domain Eukaryota; kingdom Fungi; phylum Entomophthoromycota; class Entomophthoromycetes; order Entomophthorales; family Entomophthoraceae; genus Massospora; species Massospora cicadina. The sequence continues at coordinate 71,101 of JAKSZP010015893.1, read as the reverse complement.
AAATTAATTTTGTGGTTAAATCAGTGAAAGATTCCTTGAGCGCGCTAATTAGGAGAAATACATTCACCCCATCTAGTATCATCTTATAAAATTCTTCCATGCTTTTGCCAGTCTAATCTTGTCTACTAGCTTATGAGCATACAGATGAGCAACTTCTTTCATGACTTCAATGAAGATCCCCTTTGATTTTTCTTGGTTAATTGCATTCACGTCCAAATTGGCAACTTGATAGAGAGGGTCAGTTATTTCTTCATCTACAGATATCAGAAATATCTATGTCTTCATTCAATATATCAAGGGGAATAAGTTTGACTGTAGAGCTAGATTGTTCTTAACCTAGATTGCAGGTCCTTCTCCTAATTCTTGACTGGTTTCCTTCTCTTTGCCTGGACTAAAGTACCTTGTTCCTTAGGCTTCTTGCTCCAACATTGAGCGGCAAAATGTCCAGGCTTCTCATATTGGTGGCATGATCTCTGAGTCTTTTCCGCTCCTTTTAGTTTTTGGGCTTGTTTCACATCAAAACTCAATTCTGTTGCTCCCTAATAGGTTTGGCGAATTTCGATGTATTTTGATTTTTAAGAGGAATGACCTTAAAAATTCAAATAGGAGATTTGACAGTTTTTCCTAACACCTTTAGATGGTCCAACCATCTGTGATGTAAACAACTGGGTTACTAGTTATGTAGCCATCGTAAAATTCAGATCTCAGTAGGGCAAAAGCCCCGCTTGCATCACATTTCATTCATTGAAATCTGATGATAATTTTCACTGGCCAGGATTTGTAATATCTGTTATAATTGGTCGGCAAAACCTCTATAGTTTCATCCTTTCTGAACTAAATGCCTTAAATTCCTGTTTGCAATTAGATATCCATGTAAGGCCTTCAAACTCTATCTTGAATGCGTCCTTGGATTCATATTAGATTCAATCTCCCCGTTATTATATAGAAATACCAGATTTTAAAGATTGGTGTTCAAACAGTTCACTATGATTACTGCCTTTTGTCAGTCAATAAATCCAAACATTGTCATTTCAAAGAGTCAGAAAAAGCCTGGGGCGTTTATGCAAGTGAAATGTGGGAATCTTTGGGAAAATATAAGAATCATCTGTGGCTCCACTGATAGGGAATTCCATGCCCAATGAATCTATTAATCATAGGAGTTTCTTTGGGAGTCATTCCTGAAAGGGTGGCAAATGACCCAAGCATTTTTTTTGGTGTTGCATCTTTCCAACTGGAGTTTTGTGCATGTTGATGTTGGCTTTATTGTCCTCCATTTAAAGCAATTACTCTTGTGATTATATAACTCCTCTAATCACTTTTTCATAAATTACATATCTTTTGTGAATCTGGAGTAAGTGTTCTCTATCCACTTCTCACTTTGCCTTATGAAATATTAATTTTAAATTAATACGCCCTCCTTTCACTTCAAGGAGGTGACCTTCCCATAGAGGTCATTGTTATAAGATCCCAACTTTATCAACCTCTTCATTAGCTTTCATCACCTTTTTATCCAAAGTATTGATATTGGCTTTTGAGTCCAAGTTAGGCGCATTCATATTGATGGTCTTCCTATCCAAAGATTTCTCAGGTCCATTCTTCTCAGCTATGGTTGATATGGTCTTCTTATTACATCTGGCTTAAAACTCAACTAACCCCTGTAATGAGCACCAAATGTTAGAACCTCATAGCAGTTTACTCTTTCAGGATTGTATCTCACTTCAGCTCCCTTTTTAAACTAAACAGGTTCCTTTTATGTGCTTTGTTTAGATTTGTTGATTAATTATATGTTTAATAGTATGAAAACTATTTATATAGTTAAATATCATATAGCTAAGTTTATTATTATGTCTAACGCTAAAAGGTGCCTTTTCTATCTTTGATTGTTCATATGGAATTTTGGAAGGGCTTATTTCCTCTTCTGATAGGACTTAACCTATATGTAGGCTCAGTTGTTCTTCTCTCATCCAAAGAGTCTTGGAGTCAACAATTAAATAAGAAAAAATTTCCTAATTTTCCATTCTAGTTTCAAGAGCAAAATACACCAAATGAGTGACAGCCTAAATTATTAGAGTATTCAACTTATTCTTATCTTCTTTATCTAAGAAAAATGAAAGAGTTTTTATAGGGGAATTCGGCGCCCTACACTTCTGTTGCCACCCCAATTGAAAATGGCGGCCATCACCAATTGAATTAAACCTTCAGGATTGCTCCAAACAATGATCTTCATCATCAGTTTTAGTCAGATTCCGCCGCTGAAAATCAATGCAGCCCCTTCTGGGTTCAAACAATAATTTGTCTCAACGTCAACACACCCCAGCGTATCATCCTTATTAAGTTAATTCTGCTTAGGCAATAGGACTTTAACCCTTAAACAGCAGGTTGCTATCCCTTAAAGATTAACTCGCAAGTTGCTTATCACAGGAGGCATCACTCATGTAGCAACTCATAAACCTCTTAGCTGCTTGACAACAAATACAACTGACTACTAAAAATTAAATAGATTATCAATAAAGATACAACCTAATCACTTGTTTATTGTTAGGGATCATCCTGTAACGCAAGGGTTCATGCCAATATGCAATGAAGGAGTTGGGAAGCACAAGCCATGTTAACGGCCACATGACTGACATTCCCTCAGAGAACCACCGCTACACCATGTGCCATTACCAGAATTTGCGACGTATATGTAGACCAAAGTTCCAGAGATGCTGCAGGCAAGCAGCAAAGCCTGGCCCCATGATAATACTGCAAACAAAGCCAATGCCTGGCCCAGCTCGCTAGTGGAGCTCATAGTTCTGGTTTATTATGAATGATATTTCTTTTGAAATAAAACTTAAACTAGTTTTTAAGCAAGCAACAACGCTGAGATCTTTATTGTAATTTTCCTTTGATAAAATGAAATTGTATCTTAAGTTGCCATTTCCCTATTTTAAAGCACCTGCAATAGTTTAAATTATTAAATCCTAGATTAGGCTTTTAAGTGACATCCAAATCGTTGCTCATGATTTTCATACCCCAAATTACAAAAATTTTGGAGGATTTGAGACACCGGTCATTCAATACACTGGATTAGCCCTTGTTCTCAAATCCCTAAATCACTTCCTATGATTTCTGACTCCAATGGCTTTTCTAATTGGCCCAAATCTTTGAATACAACCTCCAAAGTTGCACACGAATTCAAACTGGTATTCATGAGGTTGATATGCAGATCAGGCTGGCCCTGATCCATCACATCACCCCCTTGTAAATCTAGAAACTCTCAGATCTACTTGGGACAGCGTGCACACTCCTAAGGTGTCTGCCAGGTCACTTCCTCCAACAAATACCCTCTCCACTTTACCAGGAATTGCCGCTGACCCCTCACCCAATGCTCCTTAAGAATTTTCTTGACCTCATATTCATGGTTGTCCTCCTCCTGTGGGCTCAATGTCCCAGGCCACTCTGGTCCATGCCCCAGAATCCTCGAAACTGTGGACCATAAATTCTGGATGGGCCCTTGACCCTTGTGGGAGGTCCAATTCAAATGCAACCTTGTTGATAACCCAAATCACCTTATACAGTCTTAGGAACTTTGGTTTGAGTTTCCTTGCTCTTCACCGGTACCACACAATTATTTGCTGCCACCAACACTCAATATCCTGGAGCAAACAATGAGTCTGGCACCCTTTTCAATCCGCATACCACTTTTGCCATGCTGTAGCACGCTCCACGTTGTTTCAAATTTCCTTACAATTTCTGTCATTCTTCAAAATAATTTGTCTGCCCCCTAACATACTCCACCATCTGACCCCCCATCCAACGCTGTATTGGATCCATGATTTGCAAAGAATGGCGTCATCCCTGTTAATGACTGATGATGGTTATTATACTCAGACTGGGCCAGTCTGATCCAGGTAAATCAATCATCCTGCCAATTTGAGACATAGCATTGGAGGTATTGCTTAATATATGGTTTTTTCTCTGTCTGCCCATTGGACTGGGGATGATATGCCAAAGCACTACATGGGCGATCTCAAGTTACTAAGCAAACTTGGCCAGAATTTTGATACAAATTGGGGACCACTATCTGAAATGATCTCTGCTGGTAAGCCATGATGGGAAAAATATCTCGTCAATAAAACCCTTGAAGTGTCTTTGGCTGAGAATTTTGAGGTACATGGGAAAAACTTGGCATATTTCAAAAAATTGACAACAACCATTTTTGCATCTTTCCCCTGGATCTTAGGTAACCCTGTAATGAATCATGCTAACTGACCCCACAGCTGACTTGGAATCTGGAGTGGGACTAACTTACCCGTGGGCTGCCTTTGGAAGGGCTTTGAACGTGCACAAATTAAGCTTCTTACTACATATTTTGTGATATCCTTTTGCAGTCTGGCCCATGAATACTTACATCACACCAATTTGATTATCTTTGCAACCCCAGGATGTCCTACCAACAGGTGGTCACGAGATGCCTGCAGCACTTCACACTGCAGTGATGGGTTTGGAAAACAAATCTATGAGTCATGATACATAGTTCCATTTTCCTTCTCATATGTACAATATTGCTATGACGTTGGCCCTCTGCCATTTCTGCCCATAACTGCTTCCCAAATGACGCCCTCCTTTGCTTCCTTTGAATCTACCCTTCCAGTTCATCCTCCTCGCTCACAATCATGGTAAATTGGTCTGCCTAGAACATGGTTGCTGTGTTATACTTATCCAACTCAACCTTCTCATACGCTAGCCATGGATCCCAGCTCAACCAATCTACAATGGTGTTAAGAGCTCCTGGATGGTATTCCACTTGTAAATCATACTGAGCCAGCTCCACATGCCACCTACTTGTTGCTGATTCATTTCCCTGGGCTCTCGGTAATAATCTAGTACCTGATGGTCTGTTTGTACTACAAAAGGATGACGGGCGTACAACAAGTGGTGCTGCCACTCTTGCAGCGCCGCGACCACCTCCAGTAGCTCCTTGTCATAAATTGGGTATTTGTTCCCATAGGAATCATTTTCTTGGTTGAAATAACACACTGGGTGCTCCAACCCTGCTTCCCCTTTGGAAGAGTACTGCTCCCACAGCAAACTTTGAGGCGTCTGGCTCAATTAAAAAATGTTTTCCAGGATCTGAATCGGCAAGACCAGTGCCAAAATGAGCTTCTCTTTCAGCAGGTTGAATGTATGCTCCTCTTCTTCCCCATATGAGTGGCACGTCTTGCATCATCTGCATAAGTGGCAAGGCTAACTTTGATAGATTCTTGATGAACCACCTGAGTAAATTTACCATCCCCAGAAAACTTCTTACGCCTGTCTGATCCATTGGTGCCTTCCATGCGCGCACCGCCTGTATCTAATCTGGGCATACCCCTAGGCCTTTTCCAAATAACACATTCCCTAGGAACTTGGCCTACTCCTTTTTAAACTTATATTTTAAAGGCTTCAGCTGTAATCCTGCCCCAGCCAATGCTTTCAAGACCTCCCGCACATCACGTACATGTGCCTCCTTGGGACGTGAAAAACAGGATGTCATCCATATAAGTAATGCAACACCAGCCAATCAACTGACTAAGTACTTGGTCAATCATTTGTTAAAATTCTGCTGGGGCATTCCGCAGCCCAAATGGCATAACTCAGTATTGGAACATTTCAAGGTGGCACTTGAATGCTGTGTACCTTTGGTGCTCCAGCCTCAAGGGTACCTGAATAAATGCATCCACCAGATCAAGCTTGGTGTAAACGTTGCATCTTGTGACCATCGGTAAGATATCTTCCATTAATGGCATTGGGTAAGGATCCAGTTCTGTGACTGCATTCTATCTCTGGTAGTCCACGCATGGCTGTAACTCTCCACTTGCCTTAGGCATCAGCAACACTGGAGATACCACAGCTGATTTTGATGGCTCAATCAATCCTTCGCTCAACATTGAATTTACATGGTCCTCCAATGTGGCTTTGGATTGTTCATTCACGGATAAATTGGGCATACATGGGGAAGTCCCAACCCTTCTTTAAACTGAAAAGAGAATGCAAATGGCCCTGTGGGAGAAAAAGGCAAATCCCTTTTTGGATCAAAGACCCCTAAAAAATCTTGTTATTCTGCTGGTAAGACCTCTTCCTGCATGGCACCTGAGGTTCAGAGCCTATCTAACTTCTGGTTTCTCACTAACAGCCTCCACTTCATTGGTGGACTCATCCTTGGGTTCAAAGTTACAGTACTGGAAGGCATATTGATCTGGGGTCTGAACTGATGCCACCACCACATTCCAAGCACTACTGGATGGTCAGGTTTTTAATCGCACAAACTGCATCTAGAACCTAAATGGGGCCTGCTGTACCTTCACTGAAGGGCTTACGCGTCATGATGGCACCCTCTGGGAGGCATTGGCTTATACCACCTCCAGTCCCCTATGCACTTGCAGCTTCAAGCGCTCTGCCAATGCAAGTTTTCCATAATTCTCTTCTGCCCCAGTATCTATCAGGGCCATTGCCCCTTCCATTCCACCATCCATATGCAACTCTATGGGGATAAACAATTGAGAATAAAGTGAAGAGGAAAATTATTTTTGAATAAGTCTTTCTATTGCAAATTGGCCGATAAAAATTTTGGCATATTTCTTTGGCGCCCTCCCCTTAAACATTTCCTGAGTTTATTGGGGCTGGGTGCCACCCCCCTTGACTGGAACGGCCACTTACCAGGGACTGTTCCTTTCCAGGTGTTATATTTTGATGGTTGACTCAAAAAGAAACCCTTTGATAAACCCATCAATGCTGATAGATTACTCCCATTAATGGATTCTTTGATCCTTCTTAATTTATCTGCATAATCTGATAAATCAGATATACCTCAAAACCACTTTGATTGCATCAGAAGTAACCCAATTATTGAGGCTAATAATAGCTATGATATAATCACATTATGGCCGATTATGGGTCCACTTGGGTGCAAAGTGGTCTCACGTCATTAACTAAATTGCACCTCCTAAAATAGTGCACTAATCTTAATGCTCTAAGGCGGAATTTCGGGTTTGATTAATGAAATTATTTTTTTAAGCACTTAAACATAGACGTCCCAATTAAAGGCGCACTTAGTGCTATGAAAGGCCTGCTGATGTCCCTATTAGGGGTGGTCATCTTTGTCGTTTGTATATTATTATCCCCATTTATTGTTATTCATCAAGTTATGACGTAGCTTTAATTGGGAAGAATTTTGAAGTTGAGTTTGCAACCAAAATTGTCCCAATTGTGAGTGTAAATTTGCCTTCAATTGGGCTGAAATGATTGTTAACTTTAGTCAATCTATGGCCAAATTGACTTGGGGATATTTCATAATTATTGCCATGGCCAGCAGAGAATTGGCACATTATGAATGAACTCATCTAGTAGATGAGTTCAGCGAGGAGATGCCTGAGAGGTATATAATACCAGCGTTTGGTCAATTAATAAATCATCATTTATCTATTGATTATTGATAACTACTGTACTTTAGTTTATTAATTATTGCTGTCCACCTGTCATCTATCTGGTATTCCTATCTGCTGCATTTATATCTATATTAGATAGTTGTGTGCATTTATACTTCCCAAAGAGAAGTACTCAGTTACCTGATGGAAAAGTAGTCCCAATTATAAAGGAATGTTTTCCTAATTTTGTATGAAGACAGAAGGTCTCATGATTGTTGTTGCCAATATACTTAAGAACGGTGAGCATAATGGAGTTTCCTGGCTATTATTGAGGATTATCAGAGAATTTACTTCCTGATTACAAGCAGGAGTTTCACTAGAAAAGCGAGTATAGATCCTCAATTTTCTTGTTTAATCATTTTAGCTTGCACCATCAGCTGAAAACTTAACATTTTGGTGCTCACTCAAAAAATACAACTACCTAATATGAGCATGGACGATCAGCTTTCAGAATTTGCCCAAAAAGAATAGCTATAATGGGATGGAAACTATCGATGTTCAGTTTATTGAACATTTTACATCAAGTCATTCCAACAATGAGGAGGGGAATGAGTACTCATTAGAACTAATATTGACTTGTACAGGTCTAACATTACCCTCTAATCTGGATGAGTTTACCCAGGCCAACATCAAAGAAATGTTGGAAACCTTGTTTTGAGGTTACCAGGTTGGTTCTTCAGCAATTGACCTAAGCTTTGGTCTGTTTTACTATATGAAGGACCAAGCCCCAAAGAACGAAATTTATCTAAAGTACAGAGAAGCCACCATGGCTGCTTTGGCCTGAAGATTACAAGAGAATCAGGCTAACACATATGAATATTTAGTCAATTTTGTACAGCCATCTATCAAGCATGCTCAACGCATTTTACACGCCAAAGTTTTGAGTTTTCCCACCTTCACTGTGTCCAAGATGAGGAACGGTCATCTCAAGCTTTCTTGTTAGAGAATCTGGATACTTGCTTTTCAGAAGTGCGAAAAGCAAATGTTTAAATCACTGGAGCTGCAGCAGATGATAATGATTGGATTGATGAGTTGGTAGCTCAGCTTAATGAAGGCATCCGAAAATAGCAACAGAAGTGCTAAATTATTCTGGATTCTCAAGTCAGTGGAAACAGGATTTTACCAACCACTGCATCAGACTTGAAACGCAGTACCATTACGTAGCATCTAATATGGAAAATCTTTTACAACAGGTCACTATTAAAGGAAAACCCTCTGAGAGTTGGAAGAAAATATGTCAGATTGGGTGAATATCCAGACTGAATTTGCAGCTACTCAAAGGTATATCGAGGCTTTAGCTCAGTTACCTCCTGTTACAGTAGAACAACCAACAATTTAAATATTAAGGTTAAATTAGCCAACGTATGGTCAACTATTTCCAAACTCCATACTTCTAATACAATCTTATTTGATGAGTAAAATAGTATGGAGAGTTGACTATTGCTTGCTAACACCAGAATGAAGATAATGTTGGTAGAAATGAAAGCACTTCTTTCCCAACAGGCATTAGCTGAAGCAGTTCTATCTCAAGTTAACAAGGAAATGGAGAATCTTAAGATTAATAGTTTCAAATGTGCAACCAATCTTGGGGGAGGGGAGGATGAAGATGCGGCCCCAAAGGCATGCCAAGTTGTGCTTAAGAAACCACGTCAGTCCCAATTTTGGAAAACAGAGTCAAGCGATTCTGAGGATTATTATGAGGCAGATGAAGACTATGACTCAGATGTATCAAATACACGAAATATTCCACGTGTAGTGACCTCTTTGCCCACTTCAAGCCGCTCACAGCATCCTATTCTGACCAAAGGTTCTCCAAGTTGGTCAAACTTGAGAAGAAAAACTGCCTCTCCTGTTAGGGACTCAGGCAGAGATGATCTCATACCACTTAATTTGCTGAGATTCTATAAAGAAGGCAATATATAATCCTTCTTAAAGCTTTTTGAGAAGTCCATGAGAGAATTGCCCAATCATGCAAAAGCAAAAGACCTCATCAATTGTTTGGATTCTCACAGCGTAGACCTCATAATGCCCTATTTAGGGGGAGATTGGTCTTACAATGAGGCCAGACAGGCTGTCATTAAGGAATTTGGTGGGCCCAAAAAGCTTCTAACCCAAAAGACGGAGCTCTTGAATATTGAGTTCAGACCCAATGAGTCCATAAAAGACTTTGCCAACCGATTTTATCATGAAGCCCAAGTGCTCCTCAGATCGAACATTATGACTGAATTTGATGTGAAAATTGCCATGGAACATGCTGTGCAGCCCTATCGTGATTTGAAATGAGCAATGATTCTGGCCTTTAATCGTGATATGGAAACAAATAGACTTGTGAACTACTTACGCTGCTGTGAAAGAAGTTTTAAGGCACCAAATTGGCCAAACAATCAGCACTGGGTGCATCCTCAAAAGAAAAATAGTAAAAAAGTCATGATCAAGAGAGAAATGGGAATTTTAAGGACTAGAAATCTGACCATCCCAAATCTAATGCCATCACTTGCTATCATTGCGGTAGAAAAGGGTACTTTGCCAATAAGTGTTATACCCAAATGGACATAAAATCAGGAGTTAATGTGGCATATAAAGTTGAAAAGGATTCAGAATCGGGAAAAGGGCAGGTGGAGATGAGGCGAAATTCTTTACTACCACCCATCATATCAAAAACACATCTCCCAATCCTGGAAAACGTTTTGTGTCTGATTTAATCAACAAAGATTTCTTACATCGTATTATGGCCAACGATGTACATATGGTTACAACCAGATCCCAAAAAGGCCAAAAATTAGGTGAAGCTTCAGAAGAAGCCTGAATAGAGATGGCTAAACCATATGCTAAGCAAATTATGGACCACGGCCTTGATCCTTATACCACTTGCTCTCGTGATCTGCCCTCTTTAAAAGATGTACAGGTCACAATCCCCATGCAGACTCTGACGGAAAACTTCCCTGAAATATGTTCTTGCCTCAAATCTCACTTGGAGTTGGGCAACTCCGAATCTATTTACTTAATAAACTCTTCTGAACCATACTCTGAGTGTACCTACGCCAATATTGCTGTCAATAAGGTCCATGTTTGGGCCATTATTGATAGTGGAGCTCCTTTAAATATTGTCAGCACTAAGTTGGTGAAGAAGTTGGGAATAGCCCCGTATGCTGCCCATGATCAAGAATATGGCACTGCAGGAACACATACCACCAGAGCTCTTTAGGCATATAGTGCCTTACCTATAAGGTTTGAGTCTATAGTAGTATCTTCTCCAGATATAGTCTTGCCTAATAAGAACTATGAGGTCCTTATTGGCACCGATTTTATGAGAATATGGAGTGATTACTAGTCATAAGGATGACACCTTAACCATCCTGAACCAAACCATCCCGATTTACTATATAAAAAACGCAAAATTGGGACCGAAGAAGCCTACTCTGTTTATTAATTTGGCCTATCAAGATGGAATAATCCCTATCAAATACCATAAATTAAAGTGCCTTGTCAAGGCCCTGCCAACGCAAATCCATGAGTCTAAGGGAATACCCCTCCAAGAAAATAGGGAGCTAACTCTGGACTATGGAATGCAGACATTAGTTCCGACTAACAATTCAAATCCCAGAAGGGCTCTAAGGCAAAGTTTATCAACCTTGGTCACAAACCTGATTCGAACCTAATGTGGCGCCCAAGATAATTATTCCTGGACATTGAGAAATTAGTGTCCTCTGCGCAAACATGCAAAATTGGCCAATTTTTATCAAAAGGTACCAGATGGTTGCCTACCTCCATGTGATTCCTATCATGGAAATTGAATCTTTTCAAGATTTTAGAACCCTGGATGATCTAGGGCTTCCTGGTGATGAGTTGGATTATGTGAATAATGTCATACTGTGGCCAATTTAGGGGAACTAAATGAACAGGAAAAGGACTGAGTCTAAGGATCTTTCAAGAAATACCATGAGATATTCCCAAGGACAGCTTTGACTTGGGATGTGCAAGAGGAATAACCCATAAGATAGATACTGGGGACCATTTACCTATTTGATTAAGGCCAATTAGGCGTTTAAAAACTCCTGAAGAGGTTGTGTCAAAGGAAATTAAGGAACTCTTAGACCGCGGTATGTTGATACATCCAAGAGTCCATGGGCTGCCCCGATTCTCATTGTAAAAAAGAAAGATGGGAGCAACAGGGTTGTTATTGACTACCAGAAGCTTAATAAAGTTACAAAAAAGGATTCATATCCTCTTCCGCATATTGACGATGCCCTAGACAGGCTTGAAAATGCAAAGTTCTTCTCAATGATGGATTTAATTAGTGGCTATTGGCAAATTGACCTGCCCGAAGCTGAGCAAGAAAAGTGCACTATTATTACCCAAGAAGGGTTAGCTCAACCAACGAGGATGCCCCAAGGACTCTGTAATGCTCCAGCAACCTTCCAGAGAGCGATGGACACTATATTGAGAGATCATAAATTGTCATGTGTACTAGTATACCTAGACAGTATAAATGTATTCAGCCGTACCTTTTATAAACATTTGGAACACATGGAAGAGATTTTCAAGAGGTTAGCAGCTGCAAACTTGAAGATCAAGACCCAGAAGTGTCAATTCTTTAAGGACCAGCTGTAATATCTTAGTTTGTAATTTGATAAAGAAAGTCTTTGGCCACAACTGGCTAAATTGGAAACAATATCTAAAATGAAGAGGCCTGAATCCAAACGGGACATTCAAGTATTTTTGGGCGTGATTAATACTATCACCAATTTATTGCCCACTTTGCTCAAGTCAGAGAACCCTTGTTTTATCTACTTAAGTATAAGGTCCCTTTTGAGTGGAATTTGGCCTGCCAGGGGGCATTTGACCAGCTTTGTTTGGCCCTATTAGTCGCACCAGTGTTGCGCCATCATGACTTTGACTGGGAGTTTATTGTCCAAACTGATGTGTTATTAACAGCAATTGGAGCCGTTTTGTCCCAAGTTGGAGAAGAAGGCGAAGAGCACCCAGTAGCCTATGCTATCCGGACCCTAAATGCCCATGAGATAAATTATACTGTGACAGAAAGCGAATGTTTGGCAGTTATGTATGCCTATAAACAATTCTGAGTATATCTTCATGGAGTGCATTTTACCATGGTTACTGATCATGCAACCCTAAGCTGGCTTAATAACTTGAAAGAGCCAGAAGGAAGTTTGGCTTTCTGGGCACTTAAGCTGCAGGCTTATGACTATAACATCAATCATCAGGCTGGTGCTAAGTATCAGAATGCTGATTATTTGTCTCATCTGCCCATTGTGGCAACCCTCTGACAGCCTGCGGATGCCTTATTTCAGAAAATGGTTAGTGGAGCTTTTGCCAATGAGCCCAAACCAGTGCAGAAAATTCTCTCCAAATTAAGAAAGGACACCTACACTGAAAAATGAGTCTTATTCAAGGTGATTGATGGGAAGAAATATATATTTCCACGTCCCTTGGCCTGAGCAGATTTAATTTTGGCTGCTCATAAGGCCACCAGCCATGGAGGCTTCAAGAAAACAAAGGAGCAACTCAAGCAAAATTATAATTGGGAATCGATGCATTTTGACATCCATGAAACTTTGAGTTGTTTCCAATAGTGCCAAGGTGAAAACCCCTTTTGAAAAGCTACTTCATACCAGCTTGTTTGGCCCAAATTCGCTTGGAACACTATATCCATAGATGTGGTTGGACCTCTCCTAACTAGCAATATGAAAAACAAATACTATTGTGGCAATCAATCACTTGACAAAATTTGGGTCAAAGCCAGGGCTATTCAGGTCTTAGGAGCCTCAACAACTGCTAAAATCATCTTGGAGCAAGTTATTAATTGGCATGGATGTCCTCAATTCATATTAATAGATAATGGTACAAATTTCATCATGGTTATTCTTGTGAAGCTCAATGAATTAATGGGGGTGCGTGGTGTTCTGTCAACTCCATATAACCCAGAAACAAATGGTGTAGTGGAACGAGTTAATGGAACACTGGTCAATATCCTAAGGAAACTGACTTCTCAGAAGCCCTCCAAATGGAGTACATTCCTCAGTTTGGCCATTTTTGCCTACAACATCTCTTACTATTTGGCCACAAACATGTCTCCTTTCCAACTTCTATATGGGAAGCACCCAGCCTTACCACCATTGTTGTATTCCTTACTACAAGAGCCCCAAGAATTGAGTTATTCTCAGTATGTCAGGCAGCTTGCAGAAATCTTAATTAAACTGCGAGCCCAGGCTTTCAATAATAACTCTGAACTTTGTAAGGCCTGAGATGAAAAAGATCAAAAAAACAGATATGATCTGCCCAAATTCGCTGTGGGGTATGAGCTATTATTTTGTAATACTCATGGTTTGGGATGAACTCAAAAGTTAAATTGCATTTTGGTTGGCCCATTCAACGTTATAGAGAAGACTTTGAACTTCTCCTACATTATTAAGGAAAAAAAAATTTAGGGCATGTCTATAATCAAGTTCATGCTAAATTCCTAAAAAATTTTAGGAAAAGGGCTGATTAGAAGAAAAGAAATCAAATATAAGTATACACAATTATATGAAAATAATAAATATGGGAAAATATAATAATAATAAGAAAAAAATAAATTAATAGTAAAAGAAAAATATATATCTTTATAAATCTATATACATGCAATCGCCTTCTCACCTACCTTTATAACTTCAATCCGCGCGCTTATCCAGGGCTGGCTGTGGCCCAGCTCTCACCCTCCTATACGGATGGAAAGACTATTTGGCCCACACTCAAGCGGAGGCATGGGACTAATAGATTTTGAGAGCCACGCCAATCACATCCTAGGTACCTGGATAAAGGAAGTCCTTGCTCCAGACCTCCCACAACAACATTGGTCCAGAGCAGCTAGGACTAACTTCGCACAAGCGCTCAAATTAACCAACCCACATAGCCCACCCAGACTACTTTCATACCTTGCCAAACACCCTACTGCAACAGGTCCACATGGAACCTCCACTCATTTCAAACATATCCTCCAAACTATCCGCCATATGGGATGGACCATAGAGAATACAGGTACTATACAGGGAAGGAGATGACCCAGCCCACAATTCAAATTTAGAAACCCAGAAAACCACCCACAGAGGGATATGCTCGCAACAACCCCAAACATAGCTAGGATAGAATACCTAGATATGTTGGACATTCCCTATAATTTAACCACACAGAAAGCAATGTGGAAAATGACACACCACCCACTCATACATCCAAGGATAAGAGCAAACGCCTGGCGCTGTCTGAGAAGGACCTATAGGATGGCGGACCGCTCCAACTCCCTCCACAAAACATGTGCAGTATGTGGAGGGGAGGGATCCCTACATCACCGCCTAGAAACATGCCCCCCAACCAAAGCTATATGGCAGGAAGTTGCACGCCTGCTTAAGATCCAAAACAAACAGGAATTCTCGATATCAAAGAGCATCTTCACACTCCAGATCGAGTCACCAATCCCATCTACCTTCCGCTCCCTAATACCCATTGCAATGTGGACAATCCACACAATTGCATTAGATGTGTTCAAGGGAACTGTCCCAACCATTCATGGGGTTATTAACAGATTCCATGCCCACTTACTGGAGCACTTCCAAGCCTGGCTCTATGGATATATGAGACCAAGGCAAAAAGCGCTCATAGAATCATGGTTCACACTCTAGCTCCTCCACACAGACCCTTTCCTTCACACCTGCTCCATAGCAGGAGAAACCTCCTCAGAGTAGCGCACCAACCCCCCCCATACCTGGCAGTTCCGCTGGCAACAGGGGTAACTTGAGTACCCTGGGGTGCCCAATTTTATGTTTATTGGTTATTTCCTTAGTTTTACGTATATTTGGTAATGTCAGTCCCCTGGTTGGCTTACCTTGGTTAAATAAAATATAAATCTATATACATAGTAAAAATAAAATAATAATAATAATATTTTATATTACAAGTAATAGTAAAAAGGTTAATTTTAATGGATAAAAAGAATTCTATTTCTCCACTTTAAGGAGGGGAGGCGACTCAGAACCTGATTCTTCATCTTTGTGCACCAATTTGGCCCAATCTAGTTTCTGAGTGACAAGTAAAAAGGGCTGTAGCGGCATAAAGCCAGATGCATTGCATACTTGTTATGGATGACTCACAGCAAATGATTGGAAGGGGAGGCATGAAACCATTGATGGTAATCCAATTGAGCCCACAATCGGGTGGTAAACAAGCGCCCAGGAGAAGACAGTCAACTAAGAAATCAGTCTGGTACTGATAATCTCTGGGGTTGACAGTCAAACATGATACACTTGGGTTTTCCACCACTCAATAAGAAGCAGAACATGCAAAAACTGACCTGAGGGCATCCGGTTTGGAAAAATATGCATAAATGACTGAGTAAAACCATCTTAGGAAGATAGTCATCAGCGCTATCATAGTGAAAGGCTTCAAAAGCTGCTCAAACAGCTGAGTGGAAACGAACATCCTGGATATCATGGGTATTTAGACCTGAAGAGGAAGCGAAATTGGGCCAATTTTCTAGTGGCACGGATGAAGAACTAAGGACCTCCTCCACAAAGTTGTCAACTTAAACAAAATCTTGAGGTCAAATGGTGGGATCCTTGGCAAGCAAAAGGCAAATGGGGTTATAGAGCCAATCATATCTAGCCCACGTTTCATTGAGTTGTTGACCCCAATGAGAATAGTTGGATGAACCCAACAACACATTATAATTGTAAGCCATTGGGAAATGGCTAAGTGCAAAGATAAATTCCACCGGAAGATCGCCATCCTGATATATTAGTTGAAGCAAAAAGGTTGGCTCCCTGGGATTGAATGAACGCCCAAAGTTGTCCACCAAGATAATTGTTGATGCACAAGACCAAAATTTGTACTCTATCGAGCCTTGAGTAGGATCTACAACTGGGACAACCTCTACTTTGGCGATGGTCTCAGCCCAAATTGACATCATGACTGTTGGCGTAGGAATAAGTTGCTCCAACTCTTCTGCTTGGAGTGAGCCTAAAAACATATGCATATACATAGTTCTGTTAAATTGATTAAATTGATGCCATTGCTCAGGTTCAAGGGAAGAGACAAAATTGCAATAGGCAGAGGAAGAACTGTTTTCAGACATTGAAGATAAATTGGGAAAACTCAGGGTTTAGATTTCAGTCAAGTGGGGGGAAATGTTAGATTTAGGGGTTGACTCAAAAATAAACCCTTTGAGAAAACCATCAATGCTGATAGATTACTCACATTGTTGGATCCTTTGATCCTTCCCGATCTATCTGCATAATCTAATATCAGATTCACCTCATAACCACTTTGATTGCATCTGAAGTAACCCAATTATTGAGGCTAATAATAGCTATGATATAATCAAATTATGACTGATTATGGGTCCGCTTGTGTGCAAAGTGGTCTCACGTCATTAACTAAATTTCACCTCCTAAAGTAGTGCACTAATCTTAATGCTCTAAGGCAGATTTTGGGTTTGATTAATGAAATTTATTTATTAAGAACTTAAACATAGACGTCCCAATTAAGGGCGCACTTAGTGCTATGAAAGGCCTGATGATGTCCCTATTAGGGGTGGTCATCTTTGTCGTTTGTATATTATTATCCCCATTTATTGTTATTCATCAAGTTATGATGTAGCTCTAATTGGGAAGAATTTTGAAGTTGATTTTGCAACCAAAATTGTCCCAATTGTGAGTGTAAATTTGCCTTCAATTGGGCTGAAATGACTGTTAACTTTAGTCAATCTATGGCCAAATTGACTTGGGGATATTTCATAATTATTGCCATGACCAGCAGAAAATTGTCATATTATGAATGAACTCATCTAATAGATGAGTTCAGCGAGGAGATGCCTGAGAGGTATATAATACCAGCGCTTGGCCAATTAATAAATCATCATTTATCTATTGCTTATTGATAACTACTGTACTTTAGTTTATTAATTATTGTTGTCCATCTGTCATCTATCTGGTATTCCTATCTGCTGCATTTATATCTATATTAGATAGTTGTGTGCATTTATACTTCCCAAAGAGAAGTACTCAGTTACTTGCTGGAAAAGTAGTCCCAGTTATAAAAAATAATTTCATAATTTTGTATGAAGACAGAAGGTCTCATAATTGTTGTTGCCAATAGACTTAAGACCGGTGAGCATACTAGAGTTTCTTAGCTATTATTGAGGATTATCAGAGAATCTACTTCCTGATTACAAGCAGGAGTTTCACTAGAAAAGCGAGCATAATTCCTCAATTTCCTTTTTAATTCATTTTAGCTTGCACCATTGGCTGTAAAATTAACACCTGGCAACATCGATCCCTTATGCCAGTCCCATTCCAGTGCAAATTGTTTTTCAACTTGAACTGCTATGGCCACCTCCTCCCCTCAGCGTAACATGGACCTTAGCTGCTGCCAAGGCTGCCAGAAAATCTGCCTGCAACCCCTGGCGGAACATTCATGAGGATTGGGAATCTGTAACCTGGGCTGCCTTTGCCAGTGGACGGAAAACCTGCACATATTCTTCTATAGAACTATAAGCCTGGCTGACTGTTAATAGTGTCAACCATGCCTCATTTTTTTCTTCATCTGGACATGCCACCTGGTTGATCAACCTTACACACTCCTCAGTGGAATTTGGCAAACTCTCCTGTTCCTTAATGAGTTCCTGTAACTATCCCGCCAATTCTGGGGATAATTCATCCACCACCTGGTCTAGTTGGAGCATGAGAGGGGATACCCCCTGTTGCCTGTGCCAGCCATGCCTGAAAGCGGATCCATGCAATGACTTGGTGATGTTTGTCCAATGCCTCCATGGACAACTCCACCCGTCTGGTGGGTGAATTTAGGTTTCGCCTGGACCACTGCAATTTGTGGATTTGTCACCCTCCATAATCATCCCACTTTATGTAGCAAAAATGCCAACAATAATATACTATAACAACAATCAAGAGATATTAGTTCCATTCCTCTCTGTTGGTAACCACCACTTCCTTCTGGGGCCCCCACAAGATGAGAGAAAGAGAATTGAGTTTCGTTTTATGTAATACACAGGTTCATGTCAATATGCGATGAAGGAGTTGGGAAGCACAAGCCATGTTACTGACCACATGACTGACAATCCTGCAGAGAACCACCTTCAAACCCGCATGCCATTACCAGAATTTGCAACGTAATCATGGACCAAAGTTCCTGCAATTCTGCAGGCAAGCAACAAAGCCTGGCCCATGATAATACTGCAAATGAAGCTAAAGCCTGGCCCAGATTAATAGTGTAGCTTATCATTCTGGTTTATTCTGAATGATATTTTTTGAAATAAAACATAAATTAGATTTTAAGAAAGCAACAAAGCTGAGATCTTTAATATAAACTTCCTTTAGGATAATGAAACTGTATCTACAGTTGCTGTTTTCTCATTTTAAAGAATCAACAATATGAAATTTCTTAATTTTTAGATTAGGCTTTTGAGCGACATCCAAATCATAGCTCATGAAAGTTTCATATCCCAAGTTATGAAAATTCAGAGGATTTGAAACACCAGTTATTTAATATGACGGATTAGCCCATGTTCTCAAACCCCTAAATCCTTACCTACAATTTCCAACTCCAATTGTTTTTCTGATTGGCCCAATTCTTTAAATCCATCCTCTTAATTTTAAGCAAATTTGATTTGATATTTACAAGGTTGATGTGTGGATAAGGCTGGCCCATATCCATACACATCCCTGATGAAACATAAGCAATCTAGCAGATCAAACCCCCTAAAATTACTAATTATTTGTTAGGAATATTTTTCCAAACAATAGCTATTGTATATAAAAAATATTTCCTACATCCATTAGCTAAATTTATCCTCTAGTAGTCAAGCAGATGTATTAAAATAGATTAAGCTGGGTAGTTTTTGCATATAAAAATCCCAACAATAGCCAAGTTGTAAAGTCTTTTCATGTAGGAGGGGACAACAGAAGCTCACAAATGATAGGGTGGGTCTCTGCGGATAGATTCCGTCAAGAAGCTACTGGATGTTAATGGCTAGGTTGTTGTTTTGGATGTAGAACAGAATTGTAAATGGCATAGGAAGGTTGAACTAAAAGATAACCTGAAATTATAGGCTCTCAGAATATACTGGTTGTAATCAAATTGTGAAGTATTACCCATCAATTAATGTTTTTATCACCATTGTGGGGAAGTCCATTATTAGTGTTTACTTGCATTTTTCATTCATCAACGTTTTCACTGGTTACAGATTATGTTGTCCCTTTAGTGAGCACCAGGTTTTGAGGTTTTATAAAAAAACTGAATCTCACAAAATTTGGCGTTCCCAGATCATTAGGAACAAAAGATCTAATGGACTTTGTTATGCCTTGAATTATTTGAATTACTGGAGAGAGATGATGGCATAGCACTTTTGCTTCTTCAGGGTTTAGGATTATGCAATATTTTAGGAAAATCATACCGATTAATATAGCTATATGAAGTTTAGAAAATAGATATAAATTACTATGGAAAATATACAATAAATTAATTGTTAGGCTTTAAATACTTATAGGCGACTAGGTGTTTTGTAGAAGATGGGGCGCTTGAGTCCTATTCAATAGGATCTTTGCCTTTCATCCTGTAAGAGGGTCAATCTTAGGCCTCATTCTTTGTTCAGCGATAGATTTTTGGCCTTCCCTTGTTCAAGGGCATCCAGATGGCGGCAGCTGACATTATAACGGAGTCTCATCTTAATATGTTTCTCAGTCGCTTTTATTGATTATTACCTATATAAGGGCAAGAGCTTATTTGATAACAATCCATTTGATTCCAAAAGGCTTGACCCTGGCGGAAAACAAAACAATTTATCATTACAATCTCAAGATGAACTAGGCATTATGTAGTACAAATGCTGACAGTGGTAAAGTCCATCTTGGGCTATAAAAAAACTTAAATATTCCTATATGTATAAAATACTGGCATTTTTTGTTTGATTTTAAATTGTTGTCTAAAAGTCTTTAAAAACTAGCTCCACGTGCCTTAGAAGTTGGCTAAAGGTCTAAAACGTTGATATCATTGAAATAAACTAGAACAATTGAGAGTTTAAGATTTCAAAAGTAGAATTTATCCCCTGCTAAAAAGTTGCTAGCGCATTGCAAGATCCTTAGGGCATATTTGTTGGCTGTAAGAGCCCTCAAGCAGTGATTTTTTCATATTTAACCTGCTTTCCAGGGAAACCTAATCTTCCAGTATCATAAATGAGGTTCCTGGTTGTAAAAAATTTAGCAGTATGCTGGAGATACGCTGAAGGGTTTTTTCATAAGGTTTAGCCCACTGAGCTTTAGGACCAATGATATGATGATCTTCATCCTCATAACAACAGAATAAACTAATTAATAAATATGGAGCACTTGCTCTCAAAACACTATTTTATTTAATATGATAGTTACAGCGGATCCATGCTGTTCCACTCACTCTAAACTATTACCAACCTCTCCCATCAATCATCTCATCTCGCCTATATCTCAGCGACTTTAATGATACTATTTCCTTTGCTTAGTAATTCAGTTCGCCGTATCTCCTTCGTTCCAGCAATTCTTCATTTATTAAATTCACAGTCACCTAATTTGAGGCGATGTACCACTATTCATTGTACACCAATATCTCCTAATTCCTCATATGGAAGAAATCCTTTAATCATCCATTCCAATTTGATATTACCTCATCTCAAGGCGCTCTAAATTCATAACTCATACTCAGGCTAGGCAGAAATTACTCATTCCGCTGTACTGACTTAAGGCTTATCATCCACTCATATCAGAATCGCAACATTACCCCCCTTAATTGAATGATAATGCTCCTATTGCTTATACGCCCAAATTAACTTTGTGTGCTTTTGGTTGATGAACTGACCACTTGCATGGTCCTTGATAGTATACACATCCATACCTATCTTATCAATAACTTCGAATGGCCCAATTCAGATACTGGCCAACTTATGCTTCCACCTGAAACCATGTTGATTATGGAATAGAACCATGCCCCCAACTTTGAACTGGGCTAAACCGCTATGCTGTACCTGATCAGCAGCTTGAGTCTTAATCTTATTGACTAAACTGAATGTTTATGCTTTGGTTAGCAATCTGATTAATGTGTCAACTAGGGCCATCAAATAACGTTGGGGATCCATTTCGCCATTATCTTCTATACAGGCGTATAACAGCGCCAGAAGAGCGGTTGTCATCCCTATAGTGATTCGGAAGAGACTCTTCCTCATGAAGGAATAACAGCTAATATTATAGGCGAAGATGGCTGTGGACAGAAGGGAACTCCAATATGAGGGTTAATCCGCGACCTATCTATGGAATATGTTCACTAAAGTCCCATTGATCCGCTCAACTATTCCATTAGACCTGGGGTGGTATGGGGTTGGTGAAACCCCCTCAGATAGCCATCAGCTCGTTAAACTTTATGAGGATGTAGGAAGTGAAGTTAGTTCCATTATCAGTAAGGAGGAACTGAGGGCAGCCATGCCGCTGGATAATGCATTACATTATGAATTTGGCCACTGTGAATGCCCCCAAATCTCATATCACCCTTGCTTCAACCCACCGGGTAAGTAGTCAATGGCCATCAAAATGTACTTGGACCGATTAGTTCACATTGGCAGAAGGCCAATGACATCCATGGAAACTGTATGCCATGCAAAGTGCAGCTTTACTAACTGGTATGCGGTCTTCTGGTGGAATGGATTTTCCACTTGGCACTCATGGCAGGAGGAGATAGTATCAAGCACATCGAATTTCATGCTTTCCCAGTAATACTGAGGCCGCAACAATTCCATTGTCTTGCGCACACCACCATTTCCAATGGCCCTATGTGCGCTCATGAGAATATTAGGCCGTGTTAAGGGTAGTGGAAAGTTAACTGTTAAATTGCCAATCTGCTTATACAACTCACCATTCCACTAGAAAATATTGGCTCACATTACATTTAACTCCTTTATGACTTGTGGCAGCTCATCATCAAACCTACTGCTAAGCATCTTATCATACATGATGTCAATTGAATCTTCTGTCAATGCAATTATTGGTAATCTTGACAAGCAGTCTGCATTCAGGGGTTTGGCTCCCAGTCAGTGAAAAATTCTGAAATTGTAAGCCTGCAGTTTAAGGGCCCATCGGGCTAGATCCTATCAGGTCCTTAATGTTCTGCAACCAGCGTAACGAGGCATGATCATTATGACTTTAAACCTTACACCATGCAAATATACTCTGAATTTCTTGTACATGTAGATCACCGCTAAGCACTCTTGCTTGGTCACGGTATAATTACGTTTGTGGATATTCAGGCTATAACTGCAGTAAGACACAGGGTGCTCCTCCTCTTCGTCATCTTTTTGGGACAGAACTGCCCCCACAGGAGAAAGGGGCGCATCCATCTGTACAGTAAATGACTTTTTGTAATATGGGTAGTGTAGTACTGGTGCATTGATCAATGTCATTCAAAGTGTATTGAAGGAGTGTTGACAGCATTCCATCCATTCAAACGTGGCATCCTTTTTTAATAATTTAAACAGCGGGCCTCCAATACAACTAAAGTTGGGTATAAAGTGGTGATAGTAGCCAACCATCCCTAAAAATACTTGTATATCTCGCTGAAGTTTGGTTAATCATCTTCCAGATGGCCTCCACCTTGGCTGGGGCTGCAGCCCTGTTGCATCAACAACAAACCGAGGTACTCTAGCTGATTTTTGAAATTTTGCATTTCTGGGGCTTTACTTTTTTTAGCCTCAGCCAACTGGCGGATGTAATGGACTTAAAACCCCATTTCCAACCATCATATAATAAATTATTTTTTTGGTGCACTGACAAGCAACCAAAATGGCCTACCAAGTTGGGAGAGGTAATCACGGCACCTAACAAGCCCAACAATCACCTATTACTGGTTGGTTATGCAAAGTCCTCTGAGGGAGTTGGACCAACCCAACCCGCTCAAAAAGCTCTTTGACAGGGTAAAAGACCAACAGGTAAGAGAGGTATGCCAACCCTGAAACAACCTTTATTTTGATTTTTGGACATAATAAGGCCCTGTCATCTATAGCTCAATCGGGGGAGCCACTATCAATGCTCCCCAGGTAGGGAATGCTAATGGAAATAGATAATAAAATTTGTTTTAGAAATAGATGGCGCGCCTTATAAAGGCCGCCCCTCAGGGGCCTCACCCAAGTCATTGATTAAGCTCAAACAAGCTTAATCTACAACTTGGGCGAGGCACAACCCAGCAACCAAAATGACTGAACCAAAAGCATTCAAAAACAATTCAACTCAGATTCAGAAAATCTGAATTCAAATTGGAATGTAACAATTGAAACAAACTAAATCATTACAGTGGAATACCTCTTCTAAAAGGGTAAGGTGCTCAGAAAATGTACAGGAGAAACCGTTGATTTTTTTAAGGTATATAAGAACGCATGACAGCTTCATGTTGCCAAGGATAATGTCCATCGCCTGTTAGAATGTAGCTGGGGCATTACACAGCCCTTGTGGCATATGTGAAGGTTGAAAAAGCCCTTTTGACGTGATAATGGCGCATTTTTCCTGTTCTGCCACAGGTAACTTGATCTGCCAATTTCAGATATCAAATCCATTGTGGAGAAGTAATTAGCTCCTCCCAACTGGTCTAAAGCATCGTCAATTCATGGCAAGGTATATGAGTCCTTTTTCATAATGCTGTTGAGCTTGTGGTAGTCTATTATTACCCAGTTGGTACCATCCTTCTTTTTGATAATTAGGACAGGGGAAGCCCATGGGCTCTTCAATGGTTTGATCATTCCTTGCTCCAGAAGTTTAATGATTTCTCCATGAAAACTTCTTCTACTGCTCTAGATTGGCGGGTTGGCTGAGATCTGATGGGGGGATATTTGAAAGTCCAGGGGAACGTCCCCTTTGCGTAGATTGGGCGATTTTCCCATTCCTGAACAAGAAAGTTCCAAAGAGGGTGGCTTTACCCATCGTCACCCAGGGCAATCTCGCCCATGTGGTAGACAAGCGCTGGGTAACAGCACTCCCTCTAAAGATTCCTCCCCTGGTACCCTTGCTCACCTCAGCTGAACTTGTATACCTAATTGGGGAAATCTGCGCCGAGATTACTGAATTGAAGTCAAAAGGTTCAAAACCAAAGGGAATAAAGCCCAAAGATTAGAATACCAAGATTTGGAACAAGACCATAAGAGAATCATCAGAAGGAATTGTGGACAACATTAAGCCTTCAAGTGAGATGATTGCCATTGCTATATCCCCTTCAAAATTGTTAGGGATTGTTACTGATAATTTGAAAACCCTAGTTCAAGAATCAGGAGTTGCGCCTGACACCACTCATTCTGGAAAACGAACGCCCAGTGATAGGGCACGGGCGGGTTGGCCATCCCAAACCCATTTCCAACCAATTGGGACTTCCCCTAAGTGGGTTGACCCTGTGGAATTCCCATTGCTTGTCAGTCCAAACACCATCGCATCAACTGTCATAAATGCAGCCAAGCATCAGTCCAGGCGTTTGCGGATGAACCAATAGCAACTTGGCCTGCCGCCAAATCCTTTGATGTCAGTTCCAATTGAAATTATTTGCCCCCTTCCCCAAAAATTTGCCGGATTAGGTCAAATTTGAGGGACCCAATCCCTACTTTGACCCACTACCAATTGAACACTATTTAATCAGTTGCATTGCACTGAGAAAATTTGTTGGTCAAATTCCTTCATATATCTTTCCAATAAAATTCCTTTACTCAGATTCCAGATTTTATGTTGAAAACTAAACCTCCCTTTCCACCTATATTCCAACAAGCCTCGAGGTTTATGGCCATATTCCCCTGGTATTTTTCTAGGTGCCTACACACGATTATGGCTCATGTGTACTTACTGGCAGAAATTCTTCCTAGTTCTATAACCGTCGTACCAGCAGCAGTGACACTGGCATTGGGATTTGCCGTTTGGGTGCTTCAGCACCTAAGCTGGAAGGCCAGTCTAAAAATAACTTGCTGTTTTCCTGACTTAATCGACCAACCATCATTCCTAACCATTTCCGCCTTTCTTGTTCTTATGGGCATAGCAATGGTCCTTTTTTCTCAGCTGAATCAGGTTGTGAAGAAATTTTACTATGGCCACAATTGTCTAATCACTCTCAAATCTTCCAAACCACATCCCTTAGCTGCCGCGGCCATTGTGCCCATGTCAGTATGTTCTGGCATTCTGACTTATGGAGGGTTTACTCCTGCTATGAACCTAGTGGTTTCTCCCAATCCTAGTACCATCTCTTCCATATCTACAGATTTAACTACAGCTGCCAATAAGGAGAATCTCGCCTACTTTTTACTGCCCATGAAGAATAGTATTGGGTCTCACCACGTCTCCTTTGAGGCTTTGGTGGATACCAGAGATGTGGGTAATTTTATGAGTGTTGAGCTAGCCCAAAAATTGGAGCTTGACCTGGACCTAGGTCCTTCGGTGATGGTTGCTTCATCAGCCTCCCAGACCTCATATCTAGTCCTTTGACTGGTTCCTTTATCAGTACATCAGTTTAGCTTTTGCGATCAGTTCTCAGCAATGCCAAACTTGGTGTTTCCAGTAATATTGGGGGTTGGATGGTGGCGCTGACAACATGTAAAAATTCACCTGGAGTCATATATGTTTTCATTTGCTAATGATCAAAAGGAGTGAGAATTTATTTTAGTAAATACCCTTAAGAAAACTCAAGGCCGCAGCTCCATTACTTCCCTCGTTTCCCCTGCGGACTTTCATCTTATTTTCCCAAAGAATTGATGTGCTATTGAAGTATCTTTGATTCTGAGAAGGCGGACGTCTTCCCTATCACACCAAATTTGACTTAGGATTCTGAACAACTGTACAGTTGGTGAACATCAACTGTCCTTTGTATCCACACACAGCGGAGATGGTTGCACTCAAAACTGGTTAGACTATATGCTTAAGAAAGGGTGGTTATTTAAAAAGACGTCACTAATTGCCTCTACCATTGTTTTTGCCAAGAAGGCTGATGGTCCCTCCATCCCTGCATGGATTATGGACACCTAAATAAAATTACAGTGAGCGATCCCTACCTTTTGCCTCTGGAGAAAACTATCAGTCAAGTGATCACTAAGTCTTGGGTGTTCTTTAAGCTTGATTTCGTTAATGCCTCCAACCAAATATGGGTAATGGAAGGTCAAGAATGGCTTACCGCGATTTGAACAATATGAGATATTTTTCAATTCCGCATAATACCCTTTGGGTTGAAGAACGCCCCATCCACACTCCAAAGAATGATTGATAGCATGCTGGGCGACCTCTGGTCTACTTGTGTAGTCACATATATTGATGACATCTTGGTTCACTCCCCAACTCCCAAACAACATGCAAAAGATTTGGAGGCGGTCATGGCTGCTTTGCACAAGGCGAGCCTGTTTGTCAAGCCTTCGAAATGCAAGTTTTATAAGGAGGAAGTTACCATTCTCAGGAACCTAGTCCTAAAAGATGGATTTGCGGTTCCCTTCAACAAGATGGACGCCATCCACAAATGGACAACTCCAACAACCCAAAAACAACTAAGAAGTTCTTTGGGCACCATTATTTTCCTGAAGAAATTTTCCCCAGCCCTTTCTCAGTTAGCCGCTCTGCTTCACCCACTCTTGGGTAAGAATGTACCTTTCTGTTGGACTCCCGAGTGCCAGAAGGCGTTCAAGTCAATTAAAGAGGTGTTCCTATCTCCCCCCATCCTAAAACACGTGGACATTTCCAAACCATATATCATCACATGTTATGCTTCATCAGTAGCAGTTGGGGAAGTTCTGCTCCAGGAGCATGATGGTTTAAAAACATCCATTCTCCTATTTTTAAAAATTTCCTCTACTGAGCAATCATGGGCCATTTACAATAAGGAGGTGGCAGCCATAACATGGGCGTCAACTCATTGGTGGTATCTGTTACAGGGTGCCTAGCATGAGTTAACTGCATCTACAGATCACCAAGCTCTTCTGTATTTCCGTAAACCACAAAAATTGGCACATAGGCAAGCTAGTACCTATTGGGATTTATGCAGATTCAATTTTAAATACAAATTTGTGAATGGTACGTTAAATGTTTTTCCCAATTTCCTTAGCCACAACTCAGCTAATTGCCCCACGGACTTGGATAAAGTGGACATGGTTACTGTGATTCCCACCACCCAAATTTTATCTATTGCACTGCCCATGGTCATGGCAGTATACTTAGCTCCCAATGCTCTGCTTATTTCACGGGTTTTAGCAGCTCAGAGACCTGCCCTGAAGGATTAGAGTTAGTATCACAATTGTCCCTTCAAACTCGCAAACATTCCTTATATTCCCTGGTGTAGGATCTCATTTATTTTCAGTCGCAGGTTTGGATTTCCCCTCTCTTCAGAGCTGATATATTTTGGGCACATCAAAATCCTCCCACAATTGGCCATCTGGTTAATAAGAAATGTATCAAGTTGATCAAATAATCTTTTAATTGGGCGGGTTTATCAGAGGAAATACCATCCTGGATCGCCAATTGTGTTACTTGTGCATGGGCCAAATCAGAATGATCAGGAAGGAAGGGTCTTCTTCATCCTTTACAACAGGCGGAGGGTCCAGGGACATCAGCGTCCGTGGATTTTATTGTTGAACTTTCCTGTTCTAATGGATTTACAGCAGTGATGGTGGTGGTCGATTAGTTTATCTTTTTCCTTATTTATTCCATGCTCTTCTGTGATTATGTCAGAAGAAACCACTCGTCTCTTCATACGCCATTTATTCTCAATGTTTGGTCTCCAGCAGGAAATCATCAGTGACAGTGGGCCCCAGTTTACAGCACATTTCTGGAATGAGCTTTTATCCATACTAAAAATCACCCCTGCCGTTCCACCACATATTGCCCCAGTCTGAAAGACAAACCAAGCAGGTTAACAAAATTTTGGAGCTGTATTTGCATTGCTACATGGCAGCCGCACAAAAGCCTGGGCCAATGATTTACCCATCGCCCAATTTGCCTACAATAATGAAACTCACGCTTCTATGGGGTTTTCTCCCTATGAAGCAACGTTGGGGTATAATCCCTCTTTTTTGGTCGGTCCCTGTCTGTTTCCAGAGGTCCCTGCTGGTGCAATTCACATGAAGCACATTTGGTCTACCCAGTCCTTATTGTGGGAGCATCTCACAAAGGCTATCAATGATTACAAGCGGTTTGCGGATCAAAAACAGCTTCCTGGCCATGATATAGTGGTGGGCTCATATGTTATATTATATACGCGCCATTTGTGGATGTAGGTACCTTCCTGGAAGTTTGCAAGCAAGCGTTTGGTTCCCCACCTGGTGGAGGAAGACTTGGGCAATGGTGTTTTCTGGTTAAAGCTGTCAACTCATTGGAAACAGCACCCCATCTTCCACATATCATAGTTGTCCCCATTCAAGGGGACCATTCCCACTAATCCTGAGCCAATAGTAATTGAGGATGCTGAAGAAGCTGAGGTGGAAAACATCTTAGCGTCCCATAAATCTCGGAGGTCAGTTCAGTATCTTGTTGCCTGGAAGGGTTATCTGGATTATAAGAACTGTTGGGTCAAGGAATGAGATTGTTCAAATTGCATAAAACTGGTCAAGGCGTTTAACAAGTCCCATCCAGATATTCCCATCCTCCCCCAAAAGTTGCAACCTAGATGGCAATCATGTTGCCCAAGGCGCACAAAGATGTAGTCCTTTTGCAGTTTCCTGGCGGTGGTGCCCCTCCTTTTGCAAAAGGAAAGGGTTATGTAAGTCCAGGGGAATGTCCCCTTTGCATAGATCGGGCAATTTTCCCATTCCCAAACAAGAAGGGTCCAAAGAGGGTGGCTGTACCTCTCGTCACCCAGGGAAATCTCGCCCACGTGGTAGATGAGCGCTAGGTAACTGAACTCCCTCTAAAGATTCCTCCCCTGGTACCCTTGCTCATCTCGGCTGAACTTGTCCACCTAATTGAGGAAATCTGCGCCAAGATTACCAAATCAAAGTTGAAAGGGCTGAAACCGATGGGAGAAAAACCTAATGATCAGAAATCTGATATTTGGAACAAGACCATAAGAGAATTATCAGCAGGAATTGTGGACAACATTGAGCCTTCAAGTGAGATGATTGGTATTTCTAAATCCCCTTCAAAATTGCTGGGGAATTGTCACCAATAAAAAATCCTAGTTCAAGAATTGGGAATTGCAACTGAAACCACTTATTTGGCTATACAAACGCTCCAGCAACCGGGCACTGGTGGGTTGGCCATCCTGAACCCATTTCCAACCAATTGGGACCGCCTCTATGTGGGGTGGCCCTAGGGAATCCCCATTGCTTGTCAGGCCAAATGCTGTCACATCAACTGACTAAACACAGTTGAGTATCAGTCCATGCGTTTGAAGATGAACCAAAAGCATCTCAGCCTGCAGTTAAATTCTTCAATGTTGGTTCCAATTGAAATTATCTGCCCCCTTTCCCAAGAATTCACCGAGTTAAGTCAAATTTGAGGGACTTGATCCCTGCTTTGACCCACTACCAATCAAACACTATTTAATCAGTTGCATTACACTGAGAAAAATTGTTGGTCGATTTTTTCTATATATCTTTCCAATAAGATCCCTTTACCCAAATTCCAGTTTTTATACCAAAAAACTAAACCACCCCTTCTGCCTATATATCAACAACCCTTGGGGTTTATGGCCATATTCACTTGATATTTTGCTAGGTGCCTACACATGATTATGGCTCATGGGTACTTACTGGCAGAATTTCTTCCTAGTTCTATAACCGTTGTACCAGCAGCAGTGCCACTGGCATTCAGGTTTGTCGTTTGGGTGCTTCAGCACCTAAGCTGGCAGGCCAGTATAAAAATAAGAACTTGCTGTTTGCCTGACAATGATCCCCAGTGTCCACTCAATGGATCACTCTTTGTGCGCACCCTAAATCATGATCATTGACAGCAAATATATCTTTGTATTTTTAAGTAAGGCTTCCGCTTGATTTTTTGATCTTCTGTTAACCCCATTGAATTTTCACATGGTTTAACTGTCATTACGCTGAGCTGTGGTTCAATGGGAAGACCAAATTCAACCAGCGAATCAAACACGTGAACCTGGAGGACCTCGTCATCTGGGATAAAATGTAGATACGCCACTATTTGGTGTCAACGGATTTGCATCAGTCCATTCTGAAGCTTTGCTACCAAAACCTTGATCTCACCATGCCCCAAAAGTATAATGCCTGGGGCCACGTGTGGCTCAAGCTGCAATTGCTGATAGTGTTCAATGACCTCCCCATATAGCCCACCAGGCGCTTCCACCTCTAACTCAGTTTTATGATTACTTGGTATCCAGAGGGGATAAATATAGGGCCAGAAGCTTTAAGCGGTAGCCCTTGATATTAATAAATTTTATAGGTAAGGGCCTATGTCTTTCTCTTTAGTCGATGGTAGTGAACCAGAATAACCCCATCACCATATGCAAGGTTAATGTGACCCATGTGCACCGGATCCATTGGCATCTGCTGGAAGTGAAGTATATTGGGATCTGCTGCCCCAGAATTTCAAAGGTCTCTTCTGTCATATCAACAACAATCCCAAAGTGGCGCATAAAAGCGTTTCTGATTAACAGGTCATAGTTATTGTTTGGTAGCATGATGACTGGGGCTACAATGACAATTGACCTAACCTGCAAGGGTAGCGCACGTACGCTCCTTCAGAGGCCATGCCTTCAATTTCTGCAGTCCCATACACCATATGATGTTCTACGTCATGCTTTAGTGCCAATTTTACCACCAACTTTGTGGACAATATGTTGATCGGGGCACCCATATCAATTATAGTGAAGACTTGTGTTTTTTCTACGTCAATGTCACAGTAAGTACACTCAGAGTAAGATTCATTCTGATTGTTTAAAACGTGGACATTTAACAGACCTCGTTTTCCTAGGAAGCTCATAATTTCTCCCCAACTTTAAGGTATTTTTAACAATAACGTCCACAGGAAGGGAAGCATTCACTACTTTTAAAAGAAGCGCATCAGCGAATGGATCTGGTTCATCTGAAGAAAGTTGGTCAAACAATTGACAATAATAAGGCTTTGGTTGCTCCTGGGGGCCTGCTTCTGACGTGTCCTTAAATTGTGCTCATGTCAGCACATTCACCACTCCAGCTGGCTTCCTTTATAAGAAGGCATCGTCATACTGAGGAACTTCCACTGAATGTACAGGGATAAGTCCAGGTGGGACGTTTTGAGTCAGATTAGCGAAGGTAGAGTGTCCCATCTTTACTACGCTTTGACTTTTCCATGATTGTACTGCTCCTGCGGTATGTAATGGACCTGACGATTGAGGCAACTTCTGGCCAGGTGCCCAGAGAGATTGCAAAAAAACCAATTGATCCCATAAGACCTAAATCCTTGATTGTTGTAAAATGGGCCGCCCCAAAAGTTGGACTGGGTTTGAGCGTTGTAAACAGGCCCCACCCAATAGTTGAACTGATGATGGCAACTCAGTTGGGAGCTAGGCGTGCAGTGATAATAAGGCTGTGTTACTAAATAGACGCTGAACAGGGAGGGATAATTCCCCCAAATAAAAAACTGGCAGAGAAAGTTGTAGGTTTCTGCTCTATAATGTGCGGAGAGAAGGTAGCAAATAGATGACATAAAATTAAATTGAGTTTAAGCAAGGGTACATCTTCCTCTAAATTTGAGGCCATGGCATTCAAAAGCTCATGATATGGTTTCACAGCGGAGGTCAACGTTATGCATATGTCAGATTCAATTAAAGTCCCTGCCTCAAGTAACACATGGGCTTCTGCTTTAATTTAATCAGCAAACGTGGTGAGGGCCTCAGTATGCTAAAACCTGAAGGTGAAGAACTCAGCCTTCCGTTGTGCCATCTTTAAAAGTTCCTCAAAACAACCACAGCACAGCTTATCTACACTTCTTGATAGTTAACAGAACGGTTGGGAAGATAGCAATTAACTTGGTCAGCGTTTTCAACATCCAAGGTGGCTATTAGTAATTTGGTTTTATGCTGATCTGAAGATCCTTCCACTGCAAACTCAAAATGCTTAAAGAATCCATGGATGTTCCCATCACGATTAAATGGAGACATCTTATCAATAAAAACCTCAAGCAGAAACTCCTTCTTCCATTGTAGCACAGCGTCCAGGGCAAGCTTGAGTTCCACATATTCAACGGTTGTAGTGTTGGGAAGATTCCTTGCTAAAGTAAGCCTGATATAACATAGCCAGCGACTGAGGAATTTTTATTATTTTTGTGATTGATTAATGGCCCCCTGTAGTGAGCACCACTGCTATAAATTTGGCATTATGCTGGAGATACGTTAAAGAGTTTTTGTACAGGGTTCAGCCCACTGAGCTTTAGGACCAACAATATAAAGATCTTTATCCTCATAACAACAGAATAAACTTTTGATAATTATGGAGCACTTGCTACCACAATACTCTTTTATTTAATATGTTAAATACAGCGGATCCATTCTGTTCCACTCACTCTAAACTATTACCAACCTCTTCCATCAATCATCTCATCTCGCCTATATCTCAGCGACTTTGATGATACTATTTCCTTTGCTTAGTAATTCAGTTCGCCGTATCTCTTTGGTTCTGGCAATTCTTCACTCACTAAATTCACAATCACCTAATTTGAGGCGATTTACCACTATATATCATACATCAATATCTCCTAATCGCCTCATATGGAACAAATCCAATAAGCATCCATTCTAATTTGATATCACCTCATCTCAAGGAGCTCTAAAACCGTAACTCATACCCAGGATTGGCAGATTCTACTCATTACCCCATAACAATTTAGGGTTTTTAATCCAATAATATCAGAATTATGACACTGGTCAACAAATACCTTTCACCTTTCAACATATCTGGAGCATCATAAAAACAGGGGAGTGGTTAAGAATCTTTTTTAGTGATAGCGTTTAATCTCTAATTACATGGGACAACAAAATTTTGGTTTTTGTTTGTTACAAGAATGATAACAGCTAAATATTAAAAGATTTTTAACGCTGATTTCAAGTATGTAAATGGTTTCTTTCTATTGGGCATAGTTGTTTTGTAATTACCATTTTATTAAAACGTTTTACTATACATACATGCAATATCAACATATCTAAAATCTGCTTCTTTTTAATTTTCTGGCATAGTGTGTTATTGTGTTGACATAATAAACTTATCTGTCGTGGATATTAATGAACTGAAATAGATTAATAGGAATAAAGTTTAAAAGAAACAAAAATTTTGCAAAAAGTAAATTAATAATTCATATATATTGCACTTGCATTTAAATGCCCATATTCTTTCTAGCGAAGTAATAAGGGCATCTGCAAAAAAACTGAAGCTTATAGGGAATTTCTGACTTCACTTTTATGGAATCAGCGCTCAACAGTACATAAGAAACAGCAAATATTAACCATGTAACAAAATCATTGTTGTCCAGTGTAATTTGAAGTCCTCAGTGTTCATCCAATCTTTTTTGTTTCTAAAAATAATAGGGACTAGTCCTTGGGGGTCTTCATTAAACAGTATTCCATACTCTAAAAGCTTGTCTAGTTCCCCATCTACATGTCTACTTGAGCAGTGGAACAAAATGTTTGTTGCAACCAAATCAGTCTTGACCCTAATATTAGAAAAATGTTCAACTCCTTTGCTTGTCCAAGTTTGGGTTTATCTAAATCAAAAAAGACAAAATATTTTATAAAAAGTGCCATAACAAAATCCTTTTGCTCCTGGGTTAGCCCTGTAAGGCTCTCTTTAAGGGTAAAAATAAGCTCCAGGATCATCATTTTGCATTTCAAAATATAAGAGATCTTTACAACCCGTTACTGTGAGTATCTTTTCCCAAGGGAAAAATTTTGGGAAGATGATGATATGATTTTTTTCAAATAAAATAGGTTTTTAATTAAGTCAGCTACAAGTATACATATATCCTGGTGACTTGGGATATACAAAAATGGGTCATGCAAGGTCCCTAGTGGGAGCGTTTCCATGGTTGGTAAACCTCTGCTACTAGCTCTTTGGGTATATATAGTCTACGACCAAAGATTTGTGACCTTTTGGCTTCCTGGTGCTAATATGATGGGAGTGGAGGCCTGGAGTGGATTTCCTCGGCGCTCCAGAACGTTATCAGGGGTTTTATACACTTATGGCCCTTTCATCTGGTATCTTATTGATAAGAAAGTCATCCTCATATAATTTATAAATTTTATTTGAGGTATGCCAACCTGGGGATGGACATTACCAATACTCAATGAGCAAAATAACCAAATGAAAGAATCAGACGGATCAAAAATAAAAATAAAAAAAACAATAAAAATAAAAACCAAAACCAAAACCAAAATAAAACTCCAACCAGGCGGGGAGCATGATATTGCTAACCCACCATGGCTGAGGCTGAAGGGAGGTCTGGCAGCGCTTCTACAGACATATTTGCTAGTCATCCTCTTTGAGGTTGTAGAAACGGATAAAAATGGAGAGTCAGGGTGTGGGGGCATCAGCGTGGTGCAGGAGTAGGCGGACAAAAAGTTATTACCTTCCTCAAGATCATCTGTGTAGACAGTTTTAAAAAATTCCAATACTTGGTGTTCAGATTGAATGCAGGCTTTAGGAAGCTGGTAAAATTTAATGAGACTTTGTCAGGTGATTTTTGCAGATGAGTCGAGATCTGCTAACTGTGCCACATGCATGACCGCATTGGTGGCTTCAGTGGCCAATTTTGTGATTTCCTCCTGTTCTCTTTTGGGGAAATCAGGGGGTAACTCAACTATGCTCAGCCCCTGGTGGAATTGAGAAATGGATTGGGCCACTGCTTTGCAGAGGTCCGGGCAATGGGGTGGGGCCACCACTGCTAAGGCGAGCTGGTGGTCACTTTGGTAAGGGATGGCATTGGGTTTAGGAGTGAATCATTTAGGGGATGGGGATTTGTCAGAATCAGAATTGTAAACTTTGCCCAAACACAATCAAGTGGGCCAAGAGGTTCACCAGAGTCATCATTGGTGACAACGTTATCTGATTCATCAATCTCAGCCAATAATTTCCATGGATTTGGTTCACAGGAATAGTGGATGGAGATTTTAGTGAACAGAAGTCAAATGGCCAGCTTGGGTTTGAATGTTTGTCCAGGCCTGGTTCTGATTGGTTTGGTTGAAATTGGGTGAGATAGTGTGGGTGGGTTTGGAGTATGCCAATTTCTTACTCTGGACCATCAAATGAGAACGTTGAGAGAGGGGGCAACAAAATGCCCTATTCAGAATCCACCAAACATGGCTCAGAGGCCACACCAGAAGAAGTGGCTTGGGGGCAGGATTTTTTGAAATGGTTGAGTCTGAAATAGAGGGGACAAATTTGGTGACCATTATCCACCCTAGCCCAAAAGAAATGCTATGGCGCTGGGGCAATATGAGCATGGGGGGATTTGTTGGGCTATGGCAGGGTGATGTGGGATTATGGTGGCAGTGGTGCGAGGCTCAGCAATGCGCTCTGCTCCAGAAGGAACGGCGAAGACAAGGTTGGGTGTGTCCCGTATGCCAGAAACCCCATCATTAATTGATCATATAATAATTGTGGTGGTAAGTGAGATGGGAGGGATGTAAAGGACACCACCAATGTGGTGTCTGAAGGAAGGAGAGCTCAGGTGGTAGGGATATGAGTGTTTTTGTAATTTTGGGAGTAGAAGCCGCTGCTGCAGCATTCTCCTCCGTTTAGAAGCCAACATCAAAATAGCCCTTAAATATGTGAAAAATCAATAAAGCCAGATACTAAACGCAATTGTGGATACTTTGATAATTGCCTTGTCAGCATATGAGAACAAATGCCCATATTTGCTCCAAGGCAAAATCAGATGTTGGAACGAGGTAGGGAGAGATGATGGGGGTGAGAAGGGTGGATGCACGCCAGGTGGAGCGCTAAGTCCTGTGGGGGGACAAAACGGCCTGGAGAAGATGGTGGGCTATTTGACCCTATACAAACTCATTTGCCTGTGGGGCGGAAAATGCTAGGCGGTGGAGCACTGCTACCCCACATTGGAGCAGCAGGCGGTGGATCCGCGGACATTTTTGGAAAATGGTTGTGGCCAGAGGCAGTGGAAAATTAGAAAGCTTTTTATTAATGAATTCATTCAAAATGAGATTGATTGAAAAAAAAGTTCGTCATCCTCATATATACTATATTTATTTAGGTGGGGGATTGGTCTTTGAATTTTTCATTTTGTATTTATTATAAGGGCAGCATCAGCCCAAGGATAGTTAGTGTGTTGTTTTGGATATCACAAGTTATACCATAAGTTTTAATGAAACTGTCATCAATAAGTATGCTATAGTTTGAATTAGTTAACACAATTTCAGGAGCACTGCTGTAAGTGACACAACTCGAAGGGGCTGTGCAATGTATGCTCCTTGATTCTTATACTAATAGGTTCAGCTGTTCCATAATACCTATAAAGCTTACCTTTAAATGCTTACTGTAACTTATTTTACTAAGTTAGTTGAGACAATATTTATTGGTGCATCACTATCAACTATAACCAGAGCTTTTACTTTTTATCAAAAGATCATTATATGTACAGTCAGAATAAAGCAAAGAGTTTGTTTTACTGTGCAAATACGAGTAAGATTGCTTTAATGGTCTCAAACAGCTTCTGGCCATCTAGGGCACTGGGTGACTAAGGTATCTAGATTCATTGCAAAGTTAACCTTTTTGAAATTATAATCATTTTAGGTATTTTTGTGGAATATTGCCTTGTGGGAGCTCAACGATCAGTTTGGATTATGATTTGTTAACAAACTCTCTACTTTATGACATAAGAGAAGTGCACTTTAATGGCAACTACATGATCATCATGTGCAATGACCTTACTTAGAGGTATCTATTTTTCCATTGCACTGAAGAGGGCATGATTAGGAAGGCGTTTGGGGTAGTTGGGCTAGCATCTTTAGAGAACCCCTCCTCTAATATTATAAATCTTTTTCCAAGTAGTCTTCATAAAATTTGTTGACTATACATAGCTTAAATTAGGGGGCCTTAACCTGTCAAGACAGTTGGCCAGTATTGTGGCAGTTGAAGCAGTTGGAGTTATTTAATCTGTTGTCTGTTGGTCCTTTTAGTTCACTGTTTAAATGCGACTTATTGCAGTCTGGGCGGATCAAGAATTTACATCTCTTTATGACCAAAGGTTGTTATTGTGGGAGTCAGATCCCAGAATTAGGTGGGCCAAAAGTATCTGTACACCTTTTCTAATAAAAATAACATTGTGTTTTTTGGAAATTCTTTTATAAAGACGGAAAGCAGAGTTTTAGCAAGTATAAAAAGGGTTTGTTGCCTGACAAAGAGCTTACTTAGCATCAAATTCAATCATTGGTTTAGCTATCAGTAGTACTTGAATTCTGGTAGAATATTCGGCAAAATCAATAATTGGAACATTTCTCTGAAAGTATAATTATAAACTCAACCTTTTGAGTAGCAAAGCGCTCAGGGCCCCCAAACTCACATAGAATAACCTACCATTTTTTATTATAAGTGGGTTCAAG
The DNA here is from genome assembly GCA_022478985.1 of Massospora cicadina. Taxonomy (NCBI): domain Eukaryota; kingdom Fungi; phylum Entomophthoromycota; class Entomophthoromycetes; order Entomophthorales; family Entomophthoraceae; genus Massospora; species Massospora cicadina. The sequence goes on along the minus strand of JAKSZP010015893.1, from coordinate 33,080 downwards.
GCTCAGATGGGCATTGCTAGTTTAATGCTCCACTGTTCTAGGCAGTTGATCATTTTTCAAAACCTTCAAACGAATAAATGGTTTCCCTTATTGCCATCTCAAATTGACTAATTAAAGCAACATACTTTATTCCTTATCAGCGATAAGCAGGTTTATGGATTAAAGGTTGCGACCTCATATTCTCTAGAGTAGCTGTATTAGAAGGTCCTTTATTGTGACTAGGTTGGGCATGAGGTTTCATGGGGAAAGTGATGATTTTGGTGCTGGAATTGCAAGTTTTTAAGCTTCTCAGTAGCACTGAAGGAAGGGGCATATCAGCAGTTCTCTCATGGATAAAGCCGTTGGTGAGTTCCTTCTCACATGATTCTGAGCCCCTTCTCATCCTCAAAAATTCCGTTTTGTGAGAGTTATCATGTTACATACAAATGTTTCCTTCCAAGCTATCCAAAAAGTAAAAGCATATCTAAATATTTTGTTTGTCTATAGCTTATTGGGGATAATTATGCACTTGCACATTATCCCCTTTATACTGTTCAAACGAAAAAACATATTAAAACTGACTTTTTTCACCATACAGACTTCCCAAGTGATGCTTTGTATTTCTCTTGTAGTCCTTGAACATCCTCAAACTGATCTTGAACTAACATTTCATGGCTTCCAGTTGTCCCAAGTTTTTTGTAATTAGCTGTGTTATAGCCATTGAACTGGCTTAAAAGGTAATATATATATGTTGGGATACCTCCAATTTTACTGATTGTCTCTAGTTGACAGATATGGACGTCTAAAGCATTAAGGTACTAATCATTGAAGTCTGTATAAACTTGTAAAAAATGACATTAACTTCACTCATTTGTTACACCTGATCATAAAAAGCAAGTAGAATTGTAGGTGTGCATCAACCTGAGTCCTACTTCATATATGGAGCTATGTGATTTGTGAACTTGCCTAGTAATTTAGATGGAAGATTCTCTTTATTAGCAAATAAAACAGTTTAACCAGTGTTGCAGGTCCAACTGCCTTTGATGCCATTTGGTAGTGTATCCCTTATGATCCGTGGCATAATTCTTTATGAGAGTGATTTGTTTGTTTATTGCTGTTACCAATGCACCAATTTGATTGTGGGCCCAAAAAGAATGGTTTTAAGTAGCCTCAACAGTGGATTGTACCTACCCAAAATTAAGTTTGAACCTTGTCATCAATTTTTGGTTTGTTGCTATTTAGTCTTGGTCATGTACTATCAAGAAATCTATGACATTACGGTGGTGATCTAGTGTATATGGGTATTTGTGAGTTGTAGGATGTACATAACTAGCCAATTACTGCTTGATGAGTTCAGTAGTGGCTAGCGCAGTATAATTTTAGAAGTGATTAGCTGGCGGAACATTTGATAGGGCTACTAGAGTTTATTCTAATTCTCTGGCCGATGGAAGACATTGTTTCTTTATTCATCTGCCATTCCCCAGAAAGCTGGTACCTTTCATCAGTGCTAGAGCTAGCTGCTTTATCTCTTAGCGGCTAGGTGCCTCGCCTGGAAAAATTATGGTAGGTACATAATTTATTTAAATAGTTTCAGTGATGATGGTGGTGTTTTATGAGGTTGGGCCTCAGTAAATATGAATATTCATTTCTAGTGGGTGAATCGTTTCCATGTTATAGAATTTATTCCAGCCATAGTAATCTGGTATCTCACTTGTAGTTAGCACCACAATGTGATGACCAGGGCTGTACTGAATATAGAAAATTAGTAAAATACTAGATTCTCATATTTGTAGGTGTGAGAAGCTGGTAGTCCATAATTAGTTAGACCCTTTTTATTTAAAATCTTGTCTTGATGGGGTGACCTCATCCCTATTAATTCCTGTAAAATGCTTCAAATTAAACCTAAAAAGAAATTTAATAATATTTAAACATTAGCCAAATAACAATTTTTTTCTGTTTTGGATTTGGTTATTTTAATGTTAGACTTGCTATATGTTTCTAGTTATTCTAAATTTGTTTAGAATACAGGCTGTTGACTCATATTTGCAAAATGGCAACTAGCTTGGACTTATTGTCGTTGCTAACTTTCTATTGATCCTTAACCTCATAATTAACATATATTAAATTGGGGTCAACCCAGATTTTGTGATGGTGGGATTTGTCAGGTAAAGCAGGTAAGTAAAATAATCAATATTTAACTTAATGAATCCATCAAAAATAAGTAATTTGCCCTTTTTTTATTCTGATATCTGTGTATACAATTATTCATCTCATGCCTATATGTTAGTGAAGTTAGTGCCAATAGTTTTAGTGTTTATAAGTAAATTTAATAGTGTTTGGGTAGTGGTCTCTAATCCAGTCATCCATTTATAAAGGAAAAGTTCAGATATTGCAAACTTAAGTCACTATTCCAGAACTTATACTATAATTTGATGAACAGTGCTGATAGATATGTGAACACGTGTAGATCTAGATAATTATATGAATTAGCCAAGTAATACTATCTAAAAGAGAATAATGATTCTATTTTTTATATTTAATCTAATTACCTTATAAATTAGTCTATCAGATAAGTATACACTAAATCTTAACTTGATATTTTTAGATATGTAATACATTTTATTCAATTTCATTTTTAAACTCTTTTGAGTGAGTCTAGTGTTAAAATATCCTTCTTATAACTGCCTGAGGTTTTATCAGGAAGGTCGATGAGATTCTTAGATAAGCTTTAATCTCATAATGCTTTTTAGATTTGTCTGATAAATCCTTTTTATATAGCTTAACTTCACACTATAAGACTTTTGGTATACCCTTCTAATTTTCTCTCTTTACAAAAATTTTGCCTTCAAACATTTCAACAAATATAAAATGATAAAAATAAAAAATGTGTAATCTATGATATATGATAATAAATGAGTCATGTTTGATGATACCATAGCAAAAAAATGCAAAGTTACTATATGTTATATATAACATTATCTTAGTTTAAAGTTTCTAAGACTAAGTATAACTATTCAAACTATAGAAGAAGCTTACCAAAGAGCGGTTGCACAGTACTAGATAAGTTTCAAAAGGGGTCTTTAGGTTAAACCTTGACTATATGATAGATAAAGATCTAGATAAATTATATAGTCACTTTGGGTAAGGGTGGAGGAGGAAGTTTGTAGAAATAGAGATATACACATAATGATATAAATCAAATAAAAATGTATAATCACGAGTGACTGATTTAAAAAAGAGTATAGTGTGAGATCCCTAACTATAAAATTTTATAGACTTAGATTACAGCCAAATGTTTACTCATATTTAGATAAAGGGTTAAAATTAACTAAGATTAACTACAGGAACCCAGAATACCATGTAAAGGCCTAGCTGCCATAGTTGGTGTAGAGTGCAAATAAAAGCACTCAACTTGCACAGGTATAAATTCATCCAGGAAATCTATCATTCCTATATGATTGCAATACCTCTGTCCATTGACAATGCTTTATTATAATAATATTGTAAAGAGCGCTATACAATAGATAATATCCCTTTGACTCTAGAAATAGTAAATCTCTAATGTAAGAGCGTCTTTCTGATAAACTAAGATAAATTTGGTCAAAAGATGATACTTTACTGTAATAAAAAGGAGGGGTATTTATATGGGATTCTTTTGCCACAAAAATCAGTATCTTAGACTAGAATCACTATTAACAAGGATTACAATGGTCACAATGCGTACAGTGAGTTCAATAGGTATGATTATTCCAATTTGTTAGGAAAGGTTAATTTAGAGGGTAGAAATAGCGCTTGATGATTCTGAAATAAATTGGGAACCTAGAGAACAGGGCTGATTTAGGAGCATCTTAGACAAAGTCCAATCACGTTTGCTTATGTTATGACCATAGATATTTGATAGGTAATTATTAAATGTATGTTGACACCTTTGATAACACTTTCCCTTAAATTTTTTTATCTTAAGAAGGATTCTGGCAGAGAAATTAACTGCTTAAGTGAGGTCTTAAAGCTTTGCATTTACTCTATTTACAAATCTATATTGATCAAGTTCTTAATAGTATATACACTAAAGGATGAGCGCTCAGGATTACGTATGCCCTTTCCAGAGTGTTAACACATTATTGGTTTGTTCAAACCTGTAAGAGCTGAAGTACGCCACCCAATTGCCCACGTTGAACTTGATCAAGGGTGTTCAATATATATTACCCTGTGCTTTCTGGTCAATTTTTTTCTTAGTTAAGGCAGACCCATATGCCTTGGTTTGAATCTTCTTTAGTGCCTTGTCTAGTCGATTTAAATATCCTTTATCCTGATTATATCTTCATCCTTGACAATTTAGTAGAATACAGTCAGTAAGGCGGGATTTCAACCATATAGTAATTGGAAAGGGGTGAATCCAGTAGCACTATGATATCCAATTTCTTAGGCATAAACAGCGGAATTGACATAGAGGGTCCATTGGGAGTTGGAATAGGCAGCAGAACTACAAATGTTTATCTATAGTTTCATTAATCTTATTAATGGTTCCAAATGATCTCCAAATGGTATAAACAGAAACAACCCTAATTCCATAAGCCTCCTTAGTTCCAAAATTATCTTTGATGTAAAGTGGTAGGCATTTCATAAGGAAATTGTGGATAACCAAGCAGTTGATTGGTTTACTCCATGAAAAACTTGTCAGTGGTGACTGCTACAATATCATATAATGGATTAGCTTTGACCCGCTTGGTTAAGTGGTCAAAGTCCATAATATTGTACCAATGGTTGAAATCAATGACTGGTAAAGAACTTATAACGTCAATTAATATTGTGTGTCATGCCCAGTTGGGCTTAATCAACTGATAGATGGTGTAAGACTAAAAAATTGTTGCAATTGGCACTCATAGCACTTCATCAAGTTGTTCTGGATGTCAAACCTCATTGACTCCAAATAGTAGCACTGTTAAGTCTGCTATAGTGTCCTACTTATCCCTATGCCCAACAATTCAATGAGCTTGCATAATAATTGATGGTTGTTCAGAAGGAGTGGGATATAGTCGCCTTCAACAATAGCTATCATTTTTATAGGTACCCTTTCTGAACTTTGGTAAACTTCATTAATTGATATAAAATACGCTTGATAAGGAGTTGTCCTTCATCATATTTATGGGTTTTCATGCTCTCAAATAATTTAGTCAGTGTACTGGATAAGCATTGATACATGTTTAGCTGGGAAAGTACGTCAGCATTTTGATTAGAGAACCTATCTTGATGTATCACCTCATAAAGTTAGGCCTGGAGCTTCAACCACTTTACCAGCTAACCTTTAGACTCTGTAAGGTTATACAGCCACCGCAAAGAGGCGTGATCAGTAACAACATGAAAATTATTGCCATCAAAACGAACATAAAATCCTTACAGGCAAAAATAACTTCTAAACAATTGCATTCTCTCACTAGTTTCTCCTGTTTGGTAAGAGCGCAACTGCAAAAAAGCTACTGGGTGCCTCTCTACCCGTCAATCCTGCTGATAGAGCAAATCCCCAATGGCTTTTAATGAAGCATTGGATTGGATAATAAAGGAGCACTCAAAGTCAGGATAGCATCATTGGCGCTTGAATTAGCGTCATCTTCAACATGAGAAAGCAATATCACATTTGAGTGACCAGAGAGAAGTCACTCCACTTCAGAGTAGATGAAACAAGGGCTTTTATCAGCTGGGTGAACCCTTGTATAGACTGGCAGTAGTATCCCACCATACCTAAAAGACTTGCACGCCCCACTTACTCTTGGGACTTTCCGTTTTGGTTAACAGCCTTAGCTTCTGGGGTTGCAGCTGTACTTCTTGAGTTTTGACAATGTGACCCAGGTACTCCATATGAGACCTTAAAAACTGACATTTTCTGGGCTTAATTGTAAATTGAGCTATGGGTTTTTGCTAAAAACCCGCTTCCAAATGGGTCAGATGCTATTTAAAGGTTCTAAAAAAGAAAAATTTTTATATCAAGATATACTAGACACGGCTCGTCATAAAATCCCCAAGAATAGTGTCCATGGATCTTTGTAAGGTGGTTGGCATGTTGCATAATTTTTGGGGGCATGCGGGTAGGTTGATAAAGCCCTTGGGAAGTGATAATTGCGCACTTCACATATACAACCTTTGGTAGAGAAATTCTAACAGCCGCTGATGTGATCCAGGACAGTAAAGTACTTGGCCCCACCTAGTTAAAAAATAGCGTCATATGTACATGGTAGAGGGTAATTGTTTTTTATAATTTTAACTAAGTGACAAAATTAATTAAGACTCAGCTAAAACCACCTTTCTTCTTAACAGTAAGCACAGGACTAGCCAAAGAGCTGTGGGAGGGCACAATCACCCATGGTCAAAGCAATTTGTTAAGCTCTTTCTAAATGGCGCTTTATTGGATCAGCTGCACTGAATGAGGCAAGATCGTATGGGCTGGTCATCCCCAGTGTCAATATGATGCAATATACCTTTGAACACCCTAGGTCGTAATCCCCAATAGCAAATATATGCTCATATTTTTGCAGCAAGGCTAAGGCTTGTGTTATAAGTTTGGCGAAATTAATGAGATACGCTGTAAGGTTCTTTTTCATATGGTTGATCCTAGAGCAATAAAATGGATGATAAGGAGATTTCTGGTCCTCAGAACACACTTAAATAGATAAATATGGTAATATGGAGCAATTTCTCCAATATCTCTTCTTTATTTTATTGCAATAGATTCCGTGGATTCTTGCTGCTCCGCTCCCTCTTTTTCTAATAATAATCGCCCCCTTCAATTCTCAGGTTTTGCTTATATTTCTCAGCAACTTGATCAATATTGACCCTTTTGCTTAGACTATTTGTTCCGCCATATTATGATTGGCTCCAGAAGAGTTCACCATTTATTAAATTTAAAATCGCTTTAGTGTGAGGCAATCTATCAATTATTCATCATGCATTGATATCCCCTAATTGCCTTATATGTAAGTGATCCAATAGCCATCTGTTTGGACCTAATATCACCTCATCTCAAGGCGCTTGAATAAGCATACTATATAATTATTGTTGGCGGATTCTAGCCAGTCTGCCATATCTATTTCGGTCTTATTGTCCAGTCATATCAGAATCTTGACATTTACCCCCTTGACTGGAAAATAAGGCTCCTATTGCTTATACGCCCAGAGTAACTTTGCATGCACTATGTTAAATTTATAATCTCTCGTGGGTCCTTGATGGTAAAGGTGTCAACACCTGTTTTCTTAATAACTTTGAATGAACCAATCCAAATAATGGCCAACTTGTGTTTCTTCCCAAACCCATGTTGATCATGGAATAGAACCATATCGCCATCTTTGAAATTAGCCAACCTGCTAAGCCATACCTGATTGAAGCCAGAATCTTGATCTTCTTTGTTAAACTGTAGGAGTACTCTTCAGTTTGCAGCTTGATCAATGTGTCTGCTAGGTTAGTAAAATAACGGCGGGGATCCATTCCGCTGGTGTCTTTCATGCATGCATAAATCAGAGCCAGAAGGGCATTGTGTCATCCATATAGTAGCTGAAAGGGGCTTTTCCCTGTGGCGGAATGGTAGCTAATGTTATAGGCAAAAATGGGGGTGGAAAGGAGAGAGCACCAATAAGAAGGTCAATTCATTACCAACTTCTGGAGTATGTTCACCAAAGCTCCATAAACTTGCTTAATCATACCAATAGACTTGGGATGATATGGGGTCATTAGCAATCCGCGGATGGCCATCAATTCGTTGAACTTGGGTAAAATGTGAGAGGTGAAGTTTGTTCCGTTGTCAGTAAGGATGAACTAATGACAGACGTGTTGCTGAATTATACATTCCATTAAAAATTTGACCACTGTGATGGCCCCAAATCCCATATTGCCCTGTATTCAACCCACCTGGTCAAGTGGTTGATCACCACCATAATGTACTTGGATTTGTTAGCTCCCATTGGCAGAGGGCCAGCAACATCAAGTGAAACCTTATGCCACGCAAAATGGTGTTTCACTAACCAATAGGAAGACTTCTGGCAGAATGGTTTTGACACTTGGCACTGGTGGCAGCAAGAAATGGTTTTAAGCACGTCAAAGTTCATGCTTCTCCAGTGATATTGAGGATGCAACAATTCCATTGTCTTGCGCAAACCCTGTGTCCAAATGCCTTATGTGCGCTCAAGATAATGCTAGGCCATGATGAGGGTTGCTGGAAGTTCACCATCAAGTCTCAAATCCGTTTGTATAGCTCCTTATTATGCTGGAAGGTATTGGTTCAAATCTCATTTAATGCCTTTATGACTTGAGGCAGCTCATCATCATACTTTTGGCTAAGCATCTTATTGTACATTATGTCACTCAGATCCGCCGTAACTGCAATCATTGGTAGCCTTGACAAGCAATCAACGTTCTGTTGTTTTGCTCCAGGTTGATGGAGGATCTCTTTTTTAGCATTAGTGGTGCCCAACCCAAAAGTGGGCTGCCATGCATCTTTATTTGCAAATGAGCCAAATAAAGGGTTTATTAGAAATAAAAAATCCTAATATAGCCCCTGAGTTATCATCCTAGGAAGCCATATCAGAAAGTGAAGAAGCTTTGTGGAAACTTTTGTCCAGCGCCCGCTTTAGCTGGCAGACCATGGTGACAACATAGGGGCTGGAACATCAGCGACTTGATGGAGGATTTTGAAGTCATAAGCCTGAAGTTTGAGGGCCCATTGGGTTAGGCGTCCTTGAGGTTCTGCAACCAGAATAACGAAGCGTGATCCATTACTATTTTAAACTTGACCTCATGCAATTACACCCAAAATTGCTTATATGCATAAATCACCGCTAAGCACTCCCGCTTGGTCATGGTATAATTTCATTCATGGCCCTTCAGGATACAACTGCAGTATGCTACAGAACGCTCCTCCCCTTCGTAGTCTTTTTGAGATAGTATCACTCCTACATTATAAAGGAACGCATCCTTTTGAACAATGAAAACTTTATCAAAGTTTGGATAATGCAACACTGGCGCACTGATTAGCGCCATCAAAGTGTATTGAAAGAGCATTTTCAAAAGTTCTGTCCATTTAAACGTGGCATCCTTTTTAATAACTCAAAAAGAGGACCTCCAATACAACTAAAGTTGGTTATAAAGTGGTGGTAATAGCCGACCATAAATAAATGTACTTGTATATCACACTTACCGTTTTGGTGAAATCATCTTTTGGATAGACTTCACCTTGGCTAGTTGAGTCTTTAGCCCCTTTGAGTTTATCATAAGCCCCAGGTATTTCAGCTGATCTTTGAAGAAGTGACATTTTAGAGGCTTTATCTTGATGTTGGCCTCCGCAAGCATGTGAAAGACCTCCTCTTCAGATGGGTAAAATGCTTGGAGAATGTCCATGAAAAGACATTGACACTGTTGAGGTACACAAGGATGCATAACAGCTTCAGGTCACCAAGAATGGTGTCCATGGCCCGTTGGAATGTATTCAGGGCATTACACCGCCTATGTAACATATGAGTTGGTTGAAAAAGCCCTTTGGATGTGATAATGGCGCATTTCTCCTGTTCCGCCATGGGTAACACAGTCTGCCAATAGCCTGATATAAAATTCATTATCAAGAAGTAATGAGCTCTGCCTAGTTGATCCAATGCATTGTTAATCTGTGGCAAGGGATATGAGTCCTTCTTGGTGATACTGTTGAGCTTCCAGTAGTCTAATACCACCCAGTTGGTACCGTCCTTCTTTTTTACATTTAAGACGGGCAAAGCCACAAGCTCTTCAAAGGTTAAGGCATCCCTTGCTCAGTAGCTTCTTGTTCTCTGCTGTCACTACTTCAACAGCTTCCCTCAATTGGTGGATTGGCCATGATCTGATGGGAGGATGATCACCAATGTCCAACTGATGGACCACTCCCCATGCGCATCCTAAATCATGGTCATTGACAGCAAAAATATCCTTCATATTCTTAAAATAAAGCTGTCAATAGATCCTTCTATGCTTCAAATAAACCCATTAAATCATTATGCAGTACTACAGTCATTACACTGGGCTGTGGTTCAACAGGTAGACCAAATTTGTTCAATTATCCAAATTTGTAACCCTGAAGGACCTCCTCAACTGGTGTCAAGTGAATATATGCCACTATTTGATGTCAGCAGATTTGCAAGTAAAACCTTGATCTCCCATTTCCCAAGAGTATAATACCTGAAGCCACGTGGGGCTCAAGCTGTGATTGCCAATAAGGCCCAATAACTTCCCCATAAAGTCTGTGTGGTACTTCTACCTCCAATTTGGTGTTCACTATTACTTGGTGACCAGAGGGGATAGATATAGGTCCAGAACCTCGGAGAGGCAGCCCCTGTTATTCATATAACTGCTGGGGAAAGGACTGGGTCCTCTTTTTTTTTTTTTTTTACTTGATAATAGCGCACTGGAATCACCCCATCACTATAGGCAAGGTTGATATGCACCATATGCACTGAGTCCTTTGGCACTTCGCTGGAGGTAAAGTAAATTGGGATCTGTTGTCCCAAAATTTTGAAAGTCTCCTCTATCATATCAATGACAGCACCATAGTGTCACATAAAAGCGGTTTTAATTAACATGTCATAATTATCATTTGGCAATACTATCATTGGGGATACAGTGACAATTGACCCAAATCACAACAGAAGCGCGCTGTATGATCCCTCAGAGACCGTGGTATCTGCTCCAGCGGTTTCATATACCATCCAGTGTTCCACATCAGGTTTTAATGTCAACTTAGCCACCAAATTAGTATGAACTATATTAACTGGAGCACCTGTATCTATGATAGCGCAGACTTGGGTTTTAACTACAACAATTTCACAGTAAGTACATTATCAATATGATATATATTGACTGGTTAGTGCATGGGCATTTAAAGAGTCTCTGTCCCCAAGAAAACTCGGATTTTCTCACCAACTTTAATGTATTCTTTGATGATTGTGTTAACCAGAAGAGTGACGTAGCTCCTTGAAAGGAAGCTGAAACTGCGGATGGGTCTAACTTGTTAGTGGAAACTTGGTCAAACATTTGACAAGCATATGGAATGGGCTGCAACTGAGATCCTTCTTCCGCAGCAGCCTTAGTTTGCACTTGTTTCAAGGTATTCACCCCTCCAACTGGCTGCTGATAAAGGAACACATCATTGTACTGGGGAACTTCTGCTATATATACTTCAATGTGTTCAGAAGTGACGTTTGGGTTTGGTATAACGGAAGTAGAAATTCCCATCATTACTCAGCTCTGACTTTTCCCTGATAGTACTGTTCCTGCTGTACAGGATGGGCTTAATGATTGGGGCAACCTTGGCTCAGATGCCAGGGCGGCTGCATTCAAAACAAATAACCCTGTAGGGCCTGCACTCTTTATTATTGTAATATGAGCCCCACCGAAAATTTGGTTGTGGTTGATTGGCATAATTAGTCTCCATTCAGTAATTAGGCTGTTGCCTATAAGCTGGTCTGGGGCAGAAGTTGATCTGCTGGGGGGAACTTTAAGGAAGCTGAACCGGATGGCCAAAATTCCACAAATAAAAAGGTTTGATGACTGCAGCAGTATGTTTCCGCTCTTTATTAGGTAGAGAGAAGGTTAAGACTAGACAGCGCAAAACTGAACAATTTTTTGCAGAAGTACATTGTCCTCAAACATCAAGGTCATGACATTGTAGAGTTCATGATATGGCTTCACTTTGGAGGTCATTGCAATGCACAAGTTATATTCAGATAAGTCCAAACCCCAATTGCCATGTGAGCTTACGCCATAAATTGATCAGCAAACATGGCGAGGGTCTCATTGCGCTGAAATTAATAGTCAAGAACTCAGCCTTCCACTGTGACATCTTTGAAGTTCCTAAAGACAACCCCACACAGTATACTTTACTTCTTGATATGTACCTGAACTGATTGGAAGATAGCAGGTGACTTGATTGGCACTTCCACCATCCAAGGTGTTCAATGATAATTTTGCTTTACATCAATCCAAGGCTCCTTCTGTCACAAACTCAAATCGCTTAAAAATCTTATTCACATTCCTGTTGCAATTGAATGGAGGCAGCTTATTGATACAAACCTCCTGAATAATCTTCTCCTGTCTTTTGAGAACAGCTTCTATGGCAAGTTTGAGTTCTTCATATCCAACGAGTGCAGCACATTATGAAGTTCTCCTGTTAAAGGAAGCCTGATGCGCCATGGCTGGAGACTGAAGAATTTCTATCGTTTTGTGATTGATCACTGGGCCCCCTGTAGTGAGCACCATTGTTATAAATTCATTGGAATCATTGAGATACTCCATAAGATTTTTGCAAAGGTTCAATCCCACTGAGCAATAGAATGGTGATATAGAGATTGTCAGTCCTCAGAACACACTCAAAAAAATATAACAATATGGAGCAATTGCCCCAATGACACTTATTTAACTTAACACAATTTATTCCGTAGATTCTCGCTGCTCCTCTCCCTCTTTTTATGATCACAATCCTCCACCTTAAATTCTCTGGTATCACTTAAATCTCAGCAACTTTGATCAATCTTGACCCTTTTGCTTAGACTATTTGTTACGCCATATTATGATTGGTTTCAACAGAGTTCACCAAAAATTTCATTTGTATTTGCCTTAGTTCCAGGAAATCTATCAATTTATCATCGTTCATCAACATTTCTTAATCACCTTATTTGTAGCAATCTAATAGCCATCCTTTAAGACCCAATATCGCCTTATCCCAAGGTGCTTGAATACCCATACTCTATAATTATTGTCAGAAGATTCTAGCTGATAATCATGGCTATTTTGGGATTATCAAACAGTCATATCAGAATTTTGACAGCTTGGAATTTTTTCTCTTCTGTCAGTCCTTCCAATTGGTCATAAGTTATAATATCACATGTGCTAGGTGTGGCATCAATTAAGAAAAACTATAACAGGTTCACAATACTCTCATAATTGCATTACGACATCCAAGGGCAATAAATGTAAATAAGCAATCTTCTTTCCTTAGGTTACATGAATTTTTTGAGCTTTCATTTTAGTGAGAACACAGATTTAATTGATGGAAGAAAAATCACCGGATGCTACATAGGATTTGAATAGAGATTTTTCCTATGGGGAGTAAACTTGTCCCAATAACCCATCTGGCAGGTTCAAAAGTCAGAACAGTGTTTACAACTTGTTATTCTTTAGGAGCAGCTCACAATTGAAGTAAGTGCTTAAGGAAATTACCTGGCTTTTTATGGATGATAAAGGGTGGGGGCCTAATATGATGTTCAGCATGCTAATATCAAATAGGTATTATTCCATCAGTATAAGTAACATTGATAAAATTTCTTCTTTTAATATGAGAAAATTGTTCATCAAAAGAGTATTGGAGGCAAGGTCTGACCATGTCTCTTGAAGGTATTTCCCTCATAGATGATGACTGTTTAATAAAATTAGAGGAATCTTATGAAAAGTAAAAATTGATTGTTCTAACTTGATAATACTATGGCTGGGGTGCTAACTTAAAGCAAACCAATTTTTGTGAAAAGAGCACTATAAACACCTTTTCTAATGGTGTTGTCTGGGTTTGAAGTCCCATATTGCTGACTATGTGCCACATCAGGAGTGTTTTCTTACCTTTTTTGCAAAGTAGGTTGAGGTAATACTAACTGGCACTCCACTGTCAGCTATTGTATTAACTTAGTCTTTTTACAAATAAGTCATTATAAGTATATTTATAGAAGTCATTAGAACTCTCGTTTAATGTGAGAACATCAGAACCATCAATTTGGTCAATAATTGAACTAATCATTTCCCCTACATATGGAATATGGGTAATCAAAGCTTTAAGAGTTAGGCTAATTTGACTCCTTTCAAGGTAGGTAACTCATTTGAATTTTCTAGTTCTCCTTACTGGTTCTGCTCAGAAAGCTTCAAGGCGTAGGTTTTGGAGATATTTTTCTGTCCTTCCTTTTATTGTTCATCGCAATGACTTCATCTCACTGCGAGCACTATCTGGATTTGGTCCTGCATTGGAGGTGGGATAGATGGTTGTTTGATAATAAAGTATTCCATCGCTATTTTCGACCTTCTTTTCCCTAATTATTCTCATTCATGGGGGAAGCAATATAGTTGATTCTGAGGCGTTATTTGCGGCAAAAAGAAGCATAATGCCTTTTGGACTCACAAATCCAACATGTGACTTTGGTAAGGTTTTTCCAAGAACCAATATTACAACTCCAATTATAGCTGACTACTATAAAGTCTCTTAACATAGCCCTAAAGGGGGTTAGTGCAAGTATCACACATTTCAGTATTTGTTAGTAAAAAGGTATCCTAGTACCATTTGAGGCATTTAGACATGGAAAGAGTATACAGCTCCATTTCAGACACAGACAGCAGTGATTGGTGGAGGTTGACTTAGTCTTTGGTAGCGTTTTGTATGGAAATATTCTTGTCAAAGTTGGCTATAGCATTGGCTCCCAATAAGACTCAGGCCTCATGGTATAATTGATCAGTTACCTCATCATAGTCTCGTTCTTCCAAAACTGGATGTCATATACTCAGCTTTGCGAGTATTCACTCTTTTGAGGAAATTAAATTCACATAGTACTGCACTATCAACATCAGCATACCTTTATTGTTCCTCTGTGAGATAAGGCATGATCAAGTCCTAACTTTAATGTCTAAGAAATTGATCATAGATATTTCCTTTAACAAATTAACAGCTCATTGCATCATTATTCATAACATCATATAAATGACTACCCATTTTTGTATCAGTCAAACTAAGACAGATTTATGTGGCTGAATTTTTGAAAATACTGAAAGAATATACTGAAAGCGGCAGGTCCAAATGAAGCCTGTGAAGACCTGACGTGAGGTCTTGGGTTAATGGGTTCCCCAACAGTGCTTCGCAGCTTGGTAGAAGGGCAGGTATAAGGTGTCAGTGCCAATAGTGCAGCTGGCATGGATTGTTGAACTGAGCAATTTTTGCTAAACTGACTCCAATTCAGAGCAGGCTTTTTCAATTGATCAGCCTTGTTTTGGTGTTGGGCTCAGACTTGCATCAGTTACATCCATTTCTCATATAAGTCTTCATGCGTCGCTCCCATGTTAGACATTATTCTATTATTCTGCGAATTCTCTGAACTGATTCAAACTGTTTTTTACTTTGTAGTTGAAAAATCAAAGTACAGAGCTCTGCATTATTAGTCATATGATCTCTGTTGGCGCCCGATGACTCTCATTTGTATGGTAAACCTCGTTGTTAGCCCCTAAAATGTCCCCTAAATTGCTAGTAAAGGAAACCCATGCGGTCTTCAGGGCATTAAATGTCGTGGCGCAGGGACATCTGTTGTCTTTATAGTTTGTAATTCCTCCTGATAGGGTCAACTTTATCCATGCTTACAATATTTTGGGCAGCGACCTGCATCTCCTGTTGGATAAAATTACTGAGCTTCTCCACTGATTCAAATTGTAACTTCTGTTCTTGAAGCATAAAATACGTTTTTAGCTTCCATATGGAACTTATTTACATCATGTACCTAGGATGCAGTGACGCCTCACTCATTAATAACCTGACGACTGATATTGATCAAATTCTGTTATAGCTAGTTGATAAACTCATTAAGTCAATGAAAGACATGTGACTGATCTTGTGATTTGAGTTGATGGCTTGTAATACCCTGAGACTGTGTTCAAGATTATTGTGCAAGAAGCGCATTTCATTCACATTTTGTTATTTTTG
Organism: Massospora cicadina; assembly: GCA_022478985.1. Taxonomy (NCBI): domain Eukaryota; kingdom Fungi; phylum Entomophthoromycota; class Entomophthoromycetes; order Entomophthorales; family Entomophthoraceae; genus Massospora; species Massospora cicadina. Next base: position 17,371 of record JAKSZP010015893.1, on the reverse strand, counting down.
CTGGAAGACCTCCATACTTAGAGCATGGTGATAAGCAATAATCATCTGATAATTTCACATTGTAGGATGCAGGTATCCATACTTAAACTAAATGTTCTCTGCTACATATAAAATACAGAACTTGATTGCAATTAATGCTGTGGAATCGCACATAGTCTTGTCATAGTTGGTCTTGGAAATGTCTCATATAAAAAAACGAGAGTATATGGTCATCTAACTCATGAGTGAATAACTGGAACCCTCATAGCAACATTTTTCTTATCTGATGTAGCTGCTCCACAATTGAGGTATATGAAATGAATCCTTCAAAACAGAGGAGGTAAATACATAATACTTCAGCTCAAGCCAGCTGAGAAGTACTAGGTGGAATAACGCAAAAAACAAGAGCTTGTTTCATATGTTTTTACTCAAGTGGGAGATACTATTTTAATAGAAAAAATCAGTTGAAAAAAGGTCCTCTGTAGTGAGCACCACGATATAAAGCGTGAGATAAGTACTCTACCTGCTTTGTATAGTTCTGTCTGGGAACTCTGTTGATCATTCACAACTGTAACACCTTTGTTTTGGCGATGAGGTAACACTCACAGAATATTTTACAGAGCATTTTACAATAATCAAAATCCCTTTGCCTCTTAAAATAGTAAAGCTCTAATGAATGAGCGTATATTTATAAAATTAAGATATATTTGGCCAAATGACGATACTTTATAGGTACAAAAAAGAAAGTATTTTTTAAGGAATTTCTCTTACAAAGGAACATCAATGTATCTGAGAAGTATTATAATTGTCATGGTAATAAGGACACAACGCATACAATGTATACAATAGGTTAACCTTGTAAATTTTTAGAAAGAGGTTGATTTAGAATTTAGAAATTTCCGCATGACAATTCTGGAATAGATATAAAACCTTAATACTAAGGTGAATTATTAGTTTGTCTTAGATGAAGTATTATCACTTCTCATTCTGACCATAGACATTAATAGGTGATTAAAAAATGAGTCAACATCTTCAACAATAGAGGGTATTCAAGAATACACAATGGAATTCATAGTTCACAAGTCAGCACTAGTTTGATTGGTCTGGGAAAAAGAGCGCTGAAGGGATGATATTAAAAGGCTGATCAAAATAGCTGGTTTCCATTATGTATTATTTTTATTATTAATGAATAAATTTCTTTTAATAATAAGGATTGTATTTAAAACCAGGAACCTACAAATAATCTTCAAATTGAAGGTTTCTATTTCCTAAACTATGTAGTGAAATGCAAGAGGTCATGGGGGCTCAACTCTTAAATTAAGCCTACACTATTATGTGTAGTTTATTTAGTGAATTAATTTACTGAATTCAAGTTGCAATTGACTGCATTACCTTTGATCAATTCAGAAATTTTTGATACCTTTGAGCTATGTCCAGAGCTCAATTTTCTATAAACCTTAGACATGGAAGAATTTTGGCTAAGGATTTTCACCTGGGAATATCCCAGGTGTCAAAATTTTAATCATTGTTACACTTCTTGCGTCCTATGATTGGAAGGGGGTTTTTTTGGTGATGCTAGTATTGCAGATAATTCTATATTCATGGCAGAAATTCTGAATTCTCTGCATTTACTTCCTTAAGTTCTAAACGATTATAGCTTTAGCATGGAGATTGACTTTGTATTGGAAGACCATATAAGGGGACTGCAACTACCCTCCTCTCATCCATGGTATGCCCAGATCAGTTAGTAGAGTAAGTAGTTTTGCCTTTAGGTTGAGACCATTTTTGTCTGTAAGAAGTTCAAGTCCCTATCCAGCTTAATATCTTGAGCCTAAGACATTACTTTTTTTTCTTGAAAGGTAGGAATTACACCCTTTCTAGGCTTTTTCAAGAGTATAGTTTTTGTGAGGGGTGGGAAGTTTGATGGCAACGAGCGAAACCCTGAATGGGCCAGCCACTAAATTTTCCCTGTGAAATTCTTCCAGTAGCTCATGACAGTTGGTACAATCATTGGATGGTACCCTGCTGTTCTCATAAGCCAGTTATCCCTTCCATGAAAACAAATGATGCACTCCACGTTTACCTGTTGTGCATCCAGAATTTTTCTACTTTAGATATTAGTCTTTTCCACCATGATTATTAGTTTCTATAGGTTTCTCGCAATTTGAAGGAGAGAGTGATGAAGCAAGAAGGAGGCATGGATCTTCCAGTGAGGGAGGCGGTGCTAGATGAAAGTCACCATTGTTCAGGACCTTAGTAACATGGAATAGTACTTCACGCTTGTAAGCCACTTTCTGGGTTTGCACTTTGAGGTGCAGGTTCTTGGTATCTACCATTACCAAGAAACCTTCCTGATAGATAGGAGCGTACCTAGCTCTTGTCCAAAAAATGCTTAGCGTCTTTATTTGATATTATCATCTTATCAATAGACTTGTTTATGAATCTTCTGGATGTGCAAGACAAGGTTATATGCTGTTGGAATGTTACTAGTGCAGGCCAATATTAAATGCATTTTGCACCCCAGTTAGCATATATATGTAACACCCTCGTCAAGAATTGAAGAGGGGCATTTCATAATAATTAAGCCAGAGGAAAGTCAGTTGCCCATGATTCCTTAGAAGCGGTACCATAGCTAAAGATACCGCTGCAAGGACTTGTTAGCACCTTCTGTTTAGACATCTGATTGAAGGTGATAGGCAGGTAATTTGCAAGGCTTAATCTATAGCATGTCGCACAATGAGTTCCTCAAAATGTGAGGTTAACTGAGCCCCCTGTTATTGATTACATCATGAGGAACCCCAAACATGGCCAAGACGTGCGCCACAAACAACCATGCCACATTCTCATCTTGATTCTTTGTAAGAAATAGATAAAGATGGAATATCTTGTGAAGAAAACTAAAACCACCATAATATTATCATACCCACATAACATTAATAAACTCAAGGTGAATTCACCAAAAGTGATTTCCTTAGTCCTGCTGCTTATTAAAGAGGGCGGAGAAGGACATTACATCCCGCCCTATCATATTGAACTAATCGCATATTAATCTTTGTGCAATTCAGGAGGGATTTTTTTATGAATATATTCCAATCATACCCACATTGGATTAAATTAATGCATTTTTTTACCAGGGTTCCCCATGATTGTTGTGTTAACTTGCTCCTTTATAACGCACAAATGCATGAAAGATGGAAACCATACTTTGTCACTTAAATAAATTACCATATCCTTCTGGTTATAACATCCAAAAGGGTTATTTGAGCCTTTATAAATCTTTGTCAAATGGTTAAGGCCCTCAGGGCTTGAAGACTGAGATGCCAAAAAACATTAAAAAGAAAACGTATTTCTGTTAGGGATGTAAGGACTAGTTGAGAAAGAATTTTATATTCGCAATCTTGGAGGTAAGAGTAGTAATAAAATTCTGGATCTTTTGATTTAGGTTTAGGTTTTGGGGTTGAGGAAGCAACTGAGTTAGTGGCAGAAGATGGAGGAGCTATGACATGTTTAATGGGAATAACTGTTACAAAGTTAAAGTCTGTTTCCAAAGTAGTATTCATTAGAGGAATTTAAGCAAGTACTTCTGTTAAATTATGGGTAGCCCTTTTGAAAAAATCATATTTTATGTTAAAGTTTAGGACGTTGCTGTTAATTTGGTCTGCCTGTGAGCCAACTTTTGGAGTTGCAATAGTATGTATGAGACTTATGATTTGTGCAAGAAACCATCATATGTTTAGAATCCTGTAAAAGGTGCCGCTATTGAATTGGTGACCAAACAACTTCATCCAACTTTTTTATCATAGATGGCCCATGCTTGCTGTGATGCTAAACTTCCTAAAAAGCCACTGGAAGTTCCAGCCTTTCATGTTCTTGCAGAAGAACATTACCAATTGAAGTGCATAGGCATCACATGCCACAATGATGGGCTTATCCTTATAGGTATGATGAAGAACAGGGATGATGGCGAAAACTTCATTTATTGCTTCAAAAACTATTGACATTTAGGAGCCTAACTAAAGGGACGTTTTTTCCAGTGAGAGTTACGGGACAAGGCCAATTCCAAAATGGCTGGTGAGAGCTTCTTAAGAAAATTGTGCAGATATTAGGAAGCTGCACAGTTGCATCTAAGTTACTGAAGTTGCCAAGAGCGGATGACCTCTATTTTGGAAGGCTCAATGGCGTGACCATCATTTAGATTAAAATTTTATAAACTGAACTTCATCTTTAAGAAAAATGCATTTAAATGGCCTACAACTAGACCAGAATTTTGTAGTGTTACAACCGTTGCCACGAAATCTTTCATGCTTTTTGGTGTTGGGAAAGTAAATAAGATGCCATTACATTTAATTGCATAGGTTAACTTATAGATCCTCCAATGCTTCATCATATTGGTGCTGGATACTGTTAGATTTTGATGGTTGACTCAAAGATAAACCCTTTGAGAAAACCATCAATGCTGATAGATTACTCCCATTGATGTATCCTTAGATCCCAATTCATCTGCATAATCTGATAAATCAGATTCACCTCATCAGCGCTCTGATTGCGTCTGAAGTAACTCAATTATCTTAGCTAATAATAGCTATAATATAATCATAATATGGCTGATTATGGGCCACTTGGTTGCAAAGTGGTCTTATGGCATTAACTAAATTGCACCTCCTAAATTAGTGCACTAATCTTAATGCACTAAGGCAGAATTTTGGGTTCAATTAATGAAATTGATTTATTAAGCACTTAAACATAGACTTCCCTATTAAGGGCGTACTTAGTGCTATTGAGAGGCCTGCCAACGTCCCACTTAGGGGTGCGTCATCTTTTATGTTCATATATATTATTATCCCCATTTATTGTTATTTATCGAGTTATGACATAGCTCTAATTGAGAAGATTTTGATGTTGAGTTCACAACCCAAAATCGTCCTGATTATGAGAGTAAAATTGCCTTCAATCAGGCTGAAATGATTGTTATTTTTAGACAATTCATGGCAAAAATTGACTTGAGGTATTCCATGATTATTGCCATGACCAGCAGAGGATTGGCATAATATGAATGAACTCATCTAATAGATGAGTTCAGCCAGGAGATGCCTAAGAGGTATATAATACCAGCTCCTGGCCAATTAATAAAACATCATCATTTAAAATTTAAATATTGATCATTAATAACTATTGTAGCATAGTTTATTAATTATTGTTTCCATCTGTCATCTGTCTGATAATTGTATCCATTGCCTTTATGTCTATATTATATAGTTGTGTGTGTTTATACTTTCCAAAGAGAAGTACTCAGTTGCCTGATGGAGAAGTAGTCCCAATTATAGAGTAATAATTTCCTAATTTTGTACAAAGACAGAAGACTCTCATAATTATTGTTGCCAGTAGACTTAAGAATGCTGAGAGTACCGGAGTTACTTGGCTATTATCAAGGATTTTTTTGGAGAGTCTACTTCCAGATTATAAGAAGGAGTTTTAATTGAAAAGCGAGTTTATATCCTCAATTTCATTGTTAAGTTATTTTAGCTTGCACCATTGGCTGAAAAACTTAACAGATACACAGATAACACATTCTAAAAACCAAATTACCATACCCTTAGACTGTTATTTTCAAACCAGGTGTGAATTTCCATCAACCACTATTAGATAGACTTAACCTGCACTTGGTAGAAAGTGTTCGCCATGTCTTTCTTGAAGAAAATCTATAATTTTGAGATTTCTTGGAAAGTCAAGTCTCTGGTGTTAGAGGATATTTATAAGGGACCATTATTGGGATTTAACTATACTATGCTTGTCCAATGTGTTCCAATACCAGCGGATTGGTCTGAGATGATCCCAAATATAATTTTACTAGCGTTGATGGTTGTAGGCTTCTGAGTGAGGGAGCTCCAATATATTTAGATTTCTTTGATGACTATAACTTCCTTATTTGTTGGGGATGATACCTAATAATTTACCAGCTTGAGGGCAGGATCACCTAGCCTGGGAAATATTTTAAAGGAAGTAATAACCAATGGCATACCAAAGCTGCAGGTCAATGAGTGCAAAGCTATTCCACAGCAACAAATGCTGATAATTAATAGTAGGGCACTAAGATGCCAAAATATTATATGCGTATAAAACTATTTAACAAATATACAGATCTTGTTCTTGGTATAATACTTCTACTAACAATTGGTTTTTAGTCTATATAGGACAAAAGTGCCTAGAAATTGTAGTGAACAACGATAAGTGCTGACTAAACCATTATCCGCTCAGATATATATTCCCTGTTGTTAGACTGGAAGATTGTATTAACTTAGGAATTCTTTCGTAACCCTTTTCAGTGGCCACTTTCTAACAAGTTGTCTCACTACAGGGGGTCTGGGCTGACACTGTCCATAAGGTATTGAGTTTATAGTAATGAGCGGAGAACTGGTGAATGAAAAGGTGAGTTTACAAGTTGAGGTTGGTGTGTGCTGAACTCCTAAAATTGTGACATATATTATGTTGGAATGGAATTGTCTGTGAAGATGTGTGTTTATATCCATTATCTCTTAAAAGCAGCATAAAGATGTAAAGGAAAAAGTTGCGAAGCTATACTTGTTAGTCAGAGACATAAAGACTAATAACTAAGCTGAGGTTAAGGGAATATGAACTGAGTTGTTGGGGATTGAAGTTGCAGCATTGGACTTAATATATCAGACGCAAGGTTTAGAATTAATGGTGAATGTTGCCGTGATTGTTCAACTATGATGAAGCAGGGATCAAAAATGATCAAGGCACAGGATCAAACCATACTGTTGATAAAAACCACGAACATTAATACTGACTTAATATACCAACTAGCCAAGGAACTGGATGAACTGTGTTAAAATTACCTAAAATTAAAGTCATGGAAGTTTGGCCACAAGAAGTGGGAAACCCCATTGTTGATCAGATATCCACGTTAAAGGGGACATTGGCCGTGGTCATCAGGGTTCCAAATGCGGATTCATTTTGATCAAGAAGAGCTCCTCATATGGGGATGACAGTTCACCTGAATCTAGTTGAGGCACACTACAAAAGATGAAGAAAACCATGGCATCTTAACCCATATGGCGCTCTTCCTCTTACAATCAAATTATTGGTTGGTGGTAAAAAAACAGTAGTAATCCCCTGAGTCTCTGGAATAATGGATAATTTCAAAACTTCTGGAGTTTCAATGGAACTTTAGTACGGCGTTCTTTAATACGTTTGAGAGGGCCAAGGTGGTTATGGGGATCACCAGAAGGCAGTCATTGTTGTAAACTTCCTCAACACTGCAAACCAAAATATTATTCTGCCTTTTTTTATCCAACATCAAATTGTCTTATGCAGAAGCAAAGGTTTTTTTGGTTAGTTTAGCAGTTCATAGCACCTTTTCCAACTGTAAGCAGGAGTCTCTCAGTATTCGTTATAAAGAAAAGAGTCTAAAAAACCTTCGCCAGTCACTTCAATAAGTAGGCACAGATAAAGGTTTAGAAATTTTTTAAATTTGACGCCTGGACTGCCATGACGTTGGCGCTGTGAGGACAAAAAAGCTCAATTGGGTGATTCCTGAGCTAACTACAGATACAAAAACAGCTAAAAATGGTCAAACTCTTGAGCGTTTGTGGGGCCACTCTCAATTCACCAACAAGATCTTTTGTAACGCCAACGCTGCTAATATGGGTTATGAGAGGAAGTTCCCCAATAAAGAATGATTGGGGGCTAATTTCAAAGGAAAAGTAGGTTCATTGAAAAACTCTGCAAAAGCAACATGCGGAATCTGGTAATCTGCTACAAGTGCAAAAAATATGGTCATATCTCACAGCTATGCTACACTAAACCCAATAAAATTAACTTGGTTGCTGCCTAAAGATGACCAACTTTCCTTCTCAGGAAAAGATTTGGTGGAGTAGATGTGGAACAGTCTACCTTCACCTTTATGCATGTTCCCCTGACCATGTTTTTGCAGTTACTCGCTTTCAAGTGAGGGCCGCTGAGCCCAAAATGATCAAAAAGGTGGAGCGGCCCTACCTGAATAAGCCACAAGTTCTTACAGCGAAGATGTAAGCTTATAGTCCCATGTATGATGTCAATGTTTTGATCACCATGGCTACCATAAGGGACGATTCCCCAAGTTAGCTGAACAACTTTCTCAATCGTTTGATTTATCAAATAATGCCGCCATCTATCAAGTAAGCAACATTCCTTCCTACTATGATTGCACTTTTGCTGATATTTGGGTGAATTAAGTAAGGGTTCGAGCCATCATCAATAGTGGGCTCCAACCAATATTTTTTCTACAAAATTCGTGAAGAGTTTAAGGCTTTCCCACAACTTGAATCATATAAAAGTCTATGGGATGGTGGTCCTATATACCAATACCTCTTGAGGTGCCTATAGCGCCTTGCCTTTATGATTTGGCTCCCTTCTTAAGACCACTCTGGCCAATGTTCTGCCCAACCAGAATTACAAAATATTGATTGGCACCAATTTCATGTGACAGTATGGGGTCCAGTGTGATTTTTGAAACAATACTTTCAAAATTTTGGAACAAATTTTTCATTGTTCTACCACCAAAAAGGAAACCCATCCCCACAAAGAAGAAAGACATTAGTTTGATCTATGTGGACGGGATTATTCCTTAAAAGTTTCATCAGGTTGACAAACGTTCCTGGATGCCATCATCTTATATTGAAAAATTCAGGCAATTCCTATAAGGATGCAATCGCTGATGGTTGTGAAGTCCAAGGAACAGTGCATCATCAGGACCAGTCTTACCTTGGATATTACTGACTATCTGTGTGGTGAAATTCATGACCTTGGGAAAAAGACTGAACTGAACCCTATGCAGCACCTGGTATTTAATTCCTGGACACAGAGAAATAAAGGTACTGGTCGCCAACTTCCTGGATAGGTTAATACAGATAAAAAGCAAGTAGTGACTATTGTTCATTTAGTACTTACCACAGAGCTTTTATCTTTTCACGCTGTCAGAATAATTGACTATGGGCTCTGCTAGTTGGCAGGTCAACCAGCATGAAGACTGGTTAGCCCTTGTTATTTTGCCTTTGATGATGGGGCCAGCAGCGCTGGATGACCCCTTGGCGTGTCACCCATGCCATTTGGGGATCCCTATCCTACTTCCTAAATAACAAAACAAACATAAACTCAAATCATAAAAGAGATTGGGCAAAGGGATATATTTATTGAAAGGGAAGTGCCAGGTATTTATACTATTTACAAAAGGGTTACTGCACACACTGCTGACCTATTGGCTCTTCTAGTGGTTCTTCCAGCCAACCATTCATCTTATCATTCCACTGCACTATTCTCTTCCCTGGCGTCAACTCTCTCGCCTCATCCTTCCCAATTTCCAATTTATTAGTTTTGACTCATCCTCAGCCTTAAGTTGCTGGTGAGCCATATAATTGATTAATATAATATAAACGTTGAATTTGGATTCAACCATTGAGTTGATAATAATGCGCCAGAAACAGCTTTGGTCACTCACTTTGACTCAGAATAACTTGGCATCTCGTTGACATCTCTTCTCAACTTATCTCAGTCAATTGATTAGGAATTAAATTATTCAGGCAATAATTGATTATATTAAATGAGGCGCCAGAAACAACCTCAGCTGCTTTGAACTTGCAATTGTCAGATCTGCCAACATTTAATAAATAGTACATGAAGCAAAATCATAGATGGATAATTGAAGCAGATACATTGGATTCCACTGAAAATCCTACAACAGTCCACAAATGGAAGTTGGCATCAAACACAGATTTTGCTGACTGATACTAATTATATCATCCTTGGCTATTAGTCGCTGGTGATCCTTATACTAATTTGGGGCCACCAATTGGCCCCACTTGAACTTACTTCCAAACTCAGCAGAATACTTGGGTTTTGCTCAACCCAATTTGGGAAGCAACTAACCATAAATCATAGCAAGCACCACAAAATTCAGTCAGTTAGCCATTCCGCCAGGATTGGCCATTTCATCTCAAATAACAATTAATCATTGAAGGATTCCATCTGGTTAAAATTATAACACACGCCTTTAATATGAATGAGATATGGTTACATGATGAGCCTGATTTTCAGCAATCCTCACTGTATTTGGACAAGGACAAACTGATGAGGATTTCAGAAAAAAAGGATCATATCCTTAAATTATTCAATATATATTCCGGAGTGTTCTCACAAGAAGGTTATGATCTTGGGTACGCCAAAAATATAGTTCACGAGTCAAACATTTAGGATCAATTTGCAATTTATATGTGACTCATTCGCCATTTGTGAGGGAAAGAGGTGATTACTGACGATGAAGTTTCAAGCTACTTGACAATGGGTTGCTGGTCTCATCCTCATGCCCTTGGGTTAGTCCAATTTTTTATAAAAAAAGAAGGATGGAACCAACCAGGTCATTATAGATTATCAGCAGTTAAATAAAATAAGAAGGACTTCTACCCACTTCTGCGGATTAACAATGCTTCTGATCGCTTAGGAGGGGCTCAATTTTGTTCAGCGATGGATCTCATATCTGGGTATTGGTAAATTGATTTTTCAATGGAAGACCAGGAAAAATGTGCAATTATTACCTGCAATGTACTATATTAGTCAATATGAATGCCCCAAGGTCGTTGTAATGTGCTGCGACGTTTCAATAAGCTATGGATACCATGTTAGATTATTTGAAGTTGTGATACGTTATTGTTTACTGATATGACATCAATGTCTTTAGTTGCTTTTTATGAATCAAGTTGAGCATTTAGAAGAGGTATTTAAAACTAACTATGATGAATATGAAGCTTAAGCCGTGGAAATAAAATTTTTAAAAAGGAAATTGAATACCTAGGGTTAACTGTTAACACTATTCAGCTACTCCCTCAAAGCCCAAGGTTGAGGCAATGCAGGCCATGTCCTGACTGATGGGTGTTTGTGATGTGAAGTTATTTTAGTAATGTTCATATATTATTGTATATTCATAAAGAGTTTTGCTGCTATTGCCAATCCTCTTTTTCAGTTGTAAAAGGATCCCAAACAGGGGTTCATGTTGAAAAAGGAAGCCATGACTTATTTGACAACCTTAGGATGTACCTGATTATAGAACTATAGATGAAGTACCAAATTTTCAATAGACCTTTAATTAACCAAACTAATGCATATTTGATGGAAACTCAGTGCCTTATTGAGTCAGGAGTTAGGATTTGGCAATGAACACCCTGGTAGCTTATGCAAGTCATGCTTTGAGTAATCAGGAGCGCAACAATACTGTATTTGAGCGGGAATGCCTTACAGTTATATATGCCTGTAAGCAAATTTTAGGTATGTATTCGTGGGGTCCACTTTACTGTGATGAGAAATCACTCCTTGCTGAAATGGCTGCATAAACTCAAAGAGCCTGAAGGGAGGTAGGCCTGCTGGGCTCTTAATTTGCAAGCATATGACTATGAAATTGTACTTCAAATGGGACCAATGCATCAAAATGCTGATGGTCTGTTGTGTTTACCCTCCGTTTTAGTCTTGCAAAATGAAGCTGATGCCTTGTATAAGAAGCAGATCAATGGGGATACCAGAAATCAGCCACCTGAATAAAAAGGCCCTCGCTAAAGCAATACAGAGTGTGAGGCTTATCAAAGGGCAATTGTTCAAATTTTTTGGGAAAAATCCCTATCGTGTTCAAGGACCTCCAAGTGCACTGCAATCAATACTGCATCTCAAAGTGAACAGCATTGAGGCCTATTGAAGACTATGGAACAGGTTCAATGGGTGTATACTGAGAAATTTCTTAACTTTGAAGTCGCCAAACACATCAGTTGTTGTGCCATATTTCAGGTGTACAAGCCCTTCAAGAAAGATACAATGTTCTGGCCGTTTGATCCTGAATTTGAGTAGCATAAAGTATATATTGATATTGTAGCCTGTTGACCCTTAGTACTGAGAAAAGCTAATATATTATTGTAGCGATAAACCGCCTAACTTTTTGGGTAGAAACGCTTGCTAATGTTAAAGTGGATGTCATTATTAAAATCAAGTTCATAGAGGAACAGTTTCTTTATTGCATTACTGCCCTTAGGTTATCTTAACAGACAACGACAGCAACATTACCACTCACATCATCCTTAGATTAATTGATCTAATGGGAATTCAGGGAATACTAATGATGCACTACCATCTGGAGACCAATGGGATGGTTGAACGAGTAGATGGGACTCTGGCTTCTACTTTGAAATGCTAGTCTCTGGGAAACCTTCCACCTGGGTAACATATTTACCAGCAGCAACCTTCGCTTATAATTTAATTTTATCATTTGTCAACATACAGAACCCACCCCATTGAATTGTTTTAAGTCTGATGGTCTGGGTTGCCTCCAATTCTATATTCTGCAATTGAGACAAGATTGGCGATGACACCTCTTCAATATCTCTAAAATCTCGAAAAAAGTTCTTACTGGGTTACAGTCCTCGTCCTATGCTAACTCTCTTAAACATAAACTTAGAGCCAAGGGTAAGAGGATACAAAATGGCCAGTTCTCTCGACTTTCATTATTGTTGATCAAGTTAATCAATGTAATACTCAAAGTTTTGGTGCCACAAGAAATTGATCAGTTATGGATTGGTACCTTAAAAGTCATTGATAAGTCAGCCTTGGATACCTATACAATTAAGTATCTCTCTGATGGTCAGATCGTGAATCAATTGCAAGAAAATTCTTAAGGCATGCCAATAACCAACCAAAGAGTCAGGATTATCTTACTAAAAAATGATTGGGTTATCAAAATTTAGATAGTTGTTCAATGGGTAGTGGAATCGTCAAGCTGCTAATTAATCAGCTATGAGTGCTGATCAGTTGTTGCAATGCTCCATATTATTTACTTGGCTCTAGTGACATTGTATTTCTACCTACCTTTCTGCTTGATAATGATTGCCGCCATTAGTTTCTGTTACCTCTAGGCCGTGGGGGGTTGGACAAAGGTATTTACATCATTAGATATGTTGGAAGAGGTATTCTGGTTAAATGGGGACGTGTTAGGAATTTAACCAGATTATGCTTGTCCAGTGTGTTCCAATACCAGTGAATTGGTTGGGATGATCCCCCAATAAAATTTACTAGTATCAATGGTTGTAGGCTTCTGAGGGAGAGAGCTCTGAGTTAATATTTAAGATTTATTCGATGATTAAGACTTCCTTAAACTGTCAATGATGATACCTATTAGTTTACAGATTGAAAAAACGATTGCCTAGCCAAGGAAATTTAGTCAAAGGAAGTTCTGACCATTGGCATACCTAAGCTGCAGGTTGGTGAGTGCAAAGCTATTCCATGGCAATGAATTTTGAAGATTCTAATAGGACGGCATTAAAATTTCAAAATATTATATATGCATAAGTTTATTTCCCTAAATAGATCTTGCTCTCAGAATAATAGCTTAAACTAGTAATTGGGTCTTAGTTTCTTTAGAGCAAAAGTGCCTAGATATAATAGTGAACAACAATCAAGTTTTAACTGAACCATTATCATATCAGATTATGTTCCCAGTTGTCTACTGGTAATTATATTAAGCTATAAATACCCTCACGAGCCTGTGCAGTGACCATGTTTCAACAACCATCACAATATTAAAGTGGCCATAATCCATGCACGGTCTCAGGTTACCATCAGGCTTCTGCATAAAAACTACTTGAAAATAAAGGAGAGTTTTTCTTAATCAGTCACCCCTTCTTCACCATATTTCAATACAGGTCTCAACACCTGGTCTTCCTCAGTTGTGCAGGGATATAGGGGACAGTTGATTTTTATAAGGTCAACTGTTAGCTGAAAACCCAGATTAAACAATGATTGACTTGGTAGCTTAGAGCACTGTCCACGTCAAAATTGACTTAAATGGCGAAATAATAAGAGACAAATTGGTATCACAGGCACAATGTAAGAAAGAGTATTCCACTAATACTGCCACTGAATTTCCTGTTGCCAGCGTGGGAAGGAGGGTAATTTCACCTAAATGAGAATTAGAGGCCAATGATAACGTGTGCCACTCTAAGCTAGCGATCACTGACTAAAGCTACCATCTTACCCCCAAAATCACTGGATATAACAACTTGGACACGCTTGCAAGTTAGTTTCAAATCTTACTTATGGGCAATAATTGAAGTGGCTTATAAAGAGAAAATCTGAGCATGGGATTTTAAGAAGCCCACATAACAGGTGAACCTTAGGTAACCTCAAGATCTAAATCTTGCACAAACTTCAGATCAATTTAACTCCCTTTGGCTCCCTTGTCCACTAGATCAGTTACTATTATATTAAGAAGTCTTACTGAAATATGAATACAAAACAAGAAATAAGAACTGTCATATTTATGCAACTTATTGAGTAACAAAGGTAAGACAAGATTTCTTAACCTTGGAGATATTCCAAAATTTAGTGCATCTGTTGATGAACTAAGTCAGCATAGCCACTGCCAAGCACAGGATAAAGAAGTGTGTTTAAGATCTTCAGGGTCTGATGAATGGCTCACGTTTGTTAAATTCTCATAAGCAGGGGTTATATGTCTTTAGTTTTCCACTTGTTGAACTATCAAGATGTGATAATTCATATGGCTGGTTTTTCAGGGTCTAGACAAATTGAATCAATACATAAGGGGTCCTTTGAGATATAGCTGAATGCAAAAACCTCAAAAATAGACTGTCCCAAAATGAATCATATTGGCTTCTTCATCACCCTGAGTGTCAGGGAAACTGGAGCGCAGGAGGTTGCTGGAGGGAAATACACAGGTCAAAGGTGATACAACAAGGCCAAGTGACCCAAAAAAACGAAGAGACGTTCTAAATGGTCAGTATTATGTTTCTATATAACTTTTTAAAGCAAAACTCACACCAAACTGGCCACAACCATCAGGGACAAGAGGCCCTGGGAGCTGGGAAGGGTGGTTTAAAATCCAAGGCTAAGTCCAGAGAAATATAAGGAGGCGGAGCCAGCGGAATAGGTGGCGGAGTGGGTGGAGGGCTCACATACAGCAGGGGGGTGCAAAACAGAGTGGAAAACGAACTCCAGCCATCACAGATCTTCGGAGAGGTATATTTTTTGAAGGAAACAAAAATTATACAGGAAACTGGCCCAAAATTTCTAGACTTTATTAAGGTGATCAGAATATCTGAGAAAAGCAAAGCCTTTCTCATCTTGGGACTTAATTTATAGGGGGTTGCTTCACAAAGATTCCAGTGGTTATTGGAATCTGATATAAATTACAAATTTTATCGTTTTTCAACAAAATCAATTTTTTTTAAATTTGGCCAGATTTTGTAACCTCATATATTGTGATTTCTGGGTGTTAGTTTAATTCCCACCTGGGTTTTAGCCTCAAATAAGCCGTTCCTCAGGATTGGCTGTAAAAGCCAAAACACTTTTTTTGTCAATGACCTTAGATAGGTCATTGGTGACCCTTAGGGGTTCTGGTCTCTGCCCCAAGGGCTTGTTGGACTTGTCTTTAGAAGGGCGGCTAATTCCAGGCAATATGTCACTAGCTGTGACACTGAGTGGTGGTAAAGTAGGCCTCTAAGCTATACATTAATTCTGAAATGCAAGTGACTGACCAAAAATCATGTGCTCTTTTTCACAATATGTATTTGTATAAGTCAATAGTGCAATAGTGAATAGCGCGGTGTTCATCATTTATTTTATTCGAGGTGGGCCAACCTAGGAATGATACCACACCAATTAAGGGAAATTGAATTAATGGGAAAGGAGGATAAAATCCAGAAAACCTCCACATGCGGCGTATGATAGGCCAGGAACTCCATGGACCGCCTTTGCTATTCATTATCTCAGTTTGGGGCATTGGTGCGCAACGCCAACATAGTCATAATTGTCCCCTACCCAAAGTTCAAGTACCAGAATCAAACTTGGGGAGGCAGTGGTAGAGATCCCTACTCTACCACTGGGGTATTCCCCTAGCGCGGTGTATATCATATCCACAGAAAAATTAAATACTCCTGTTGCTTCTTCAGTGCTTTCAAATTCTAAAACAGGACTGGGACCTATGTGAGAAGAATGGGTGAAGCTTTGATACCTGGAAACTTGCGGTCAAGTGAGGTAAAAAAAGTATTTTGGGTTGTGCAGCATAAGCTAGTAAACATCTTTTTGATTTTAATAAAAGCTTCTTTGGCCAACAGATGAGGAGAGCTCTTAAGAGGTAAAATAAACTTTAGCTGGTGTTAAAGTTATTTAAAGTCAAGATATTATGATACAACAACTTCACTGATGTACTTATGGGTTGGAATATAATGTCCAGTACCTAGAATGCCAAGGAAAGACCCGTCACCCATTGTGATTATGCCAGAACCTATAATATCATCCACAATCCACAAAGCACTGCTGGTTTGATGGTGCTGGGAATAGGCGGAAGGAGTTAGGATAATAAAGGGTCTGAATAAGGTAATTGATTCCTAATTGACCGTTGAGTTTATTATTAATAAACAAATGGGGTTTATAGAATAAAGTTTGGTAAAAAAACTAATAATAATCCAACAAATTAAGGCGAAGGTTGCTCATACTTATACTAGGAGGGTAATTAAAGAGGTCATGGGGCTTCAGCTTGTCAGGACAGGGTAGATGAGGGTAGTCGTTTCTCCAAAGCGTACCAAAATGGATAATATAAATTGTCCCACTGAGTGTCAATAGCGTGGAGAGCTGGGGATCCTAGACGTAGGGGCCAATGGCTGGCTGTGAGCTTAGGAATAGGTGACGTGGGGCCTATTGTAATAGAACTGATGATCATAATGCCGATGGCTGGAGAGGAGCATACTAAAAAGAGGCTCTAGAGGTAAGTGAAATCAAGATCAAACTGAAGGTAAAAATGTATCTTTATTCAGTTAAAGGGCGAATATTATAGGATTTGTCTTTGTCCTATTTCTAACAGAATACTGATGACCTCCTGTTGAGATTTTTGCCCATATTCCCAGCCTTCTAGATTATCTAATGTTGCTAGGGGAAAATTCCCTAAAGCGAAGTAAATCAGAAATCGGTTGGCCCAAATTTCAGAGAAACTATGTTTGGGGGATTTTGGGATATTCGCCTGGTCATATCCATTAGGGATCAATCCAATGAATACCTAATATCTCATCAGGCGGAGCAGCCAACGAAATAGGGGCATCTGAAAGTGATTAACTATCAGGTGTACCAATTGGGATTGGTCAGATTTCATCATTGACTGATTGGGAATGAGTAGTGAGTTGTGAGGCGAGTGATGCTGCCTGCAACTAGCGAATCAATCAGTTGTTGAAGTGACCTGCCATAATGGATAAAAAGTCATATTACCTAAGCATGTCGCTAACTAATTATGGTTGGCTTGCTTGGATCAAGAGGAAAATGTTAGGGACACATTTCTGACTCTTTCCGTTTGAGG